>VWZI01006783.1:117185-157651 GCA_013396835.1 Psilopogon haemacephalus
CTAGGGCTGGGTGCTAGGTTGGACTGGATGAGCTTGGAGGTCTCTTCCAACCTGGCTGATTCTATGATTCTGTGATTATTTCCATTTGCCTGCTGTGGAAGCAGTTGACAGTGTTCCACTTCACAGCTGGCTGTTATGTGCTCCAGCACTTGGTGCATATCTCTTCTTCATTTATCTCTCTCTTATCTGAGTTGAACAATTACAGCCTGCTCACTGTCTCCTCATATCCTCCTTTCTCCATCTATCAATTCATGTGTGCAACTGACAAAAATCCTTGAATCATTTCTAAAAGACCTCAGTCTAGCCAGATATTCTCCTTATAAATTTATTTGTACAGGATTGAGTCTTTTTTTTTTTTTTTTTTTCCATGGTATCTCAATTTCACAGAATCACTTTAAATTGCACTAATGCCCTCCAAGGTACATGATTTTCTGTCAGGTTTATGCCATCTGCCAAGGTAATAGATATCCTTTGTGTATTATCTTGGTCATAAAAGAAACTTCTGAAGAGTACTTGGCCCAAGGCAAACCTCCAAGCAAAGCATTCTTCCACTCTGGTAATAGGGAGCACTCCTTGTGACTGGTTTTCAGTCAGTTTTGTATTTAGCACACATGACATGTTCAGGACTGGCTTGCCCTACCTTGCCCTAGCTTGTCTACAAAAATCTTCTGTGCAAGAATCTTCCTGGTAACAGTAGATTTCATTTGCTGACTCCTTTCTCCACAAAGCACTTTAAATCATGTTCTAGTGAAAATTCATGTGGATTTTGTAAAGAACAAATTGTGCTGAACCAATGTTCCACCTGATGTGGATACTTTGAGCTAGGCAGTGACCTACACCACTGTGCAGAAATAGATACTCCTAAAGTTAAACAGAACCTTATGGCCCCTACTATCGCTGAGGTGCTCAGGATGTAATTATTTGTTCCAGCAATTTTCTGGAATGAAGTTGAGCTGGCAGGTCTGCAGTGCATGGGGGCTCTTTCTTTCAGGAGCTGCCACTTTGGTTGTCCTTTAATTTAATCTAAGATTTCCTTAAGTATGTTCTTTAAGCAACAGAGTAGCAGAAGTGAGGAGATCGTTCTGGCAAGAGCCAGAACTAAGATCTCAGGGCCAGACACTTCAAGTGTCTTGCATTTGCAGTCAAAATTAGATTCTGGAGAAGTGAAGAAGGAACAAGAGCCCTTTACAAACTTGTGTAAGGACAGATTCTGACAACTGAATAGCAGCTCACTGTACTTCTGGCTACCTTTTCCTCAGTGGTTGTCCTGCAGCACCAAGGTGAAGCTTCTATACAATTAACACCACCAACAAAAATTCTTAAAACAATGGAACAATGCTGTTGGCACTAATTGGTTTGGGCAATTTTAATCCTAAAGTATTCCTCAGTAGTTGTCCTGCAGCACCAAGGTGAAGCTTCCATACAATTAACAACAACAAAAATTCTTAAAACAATGGAACAATGCTGATGGCAGTAATTGGTTTGGGCCGTTTTAACCCTGATTTTTTCCTTGGTGGTTGTCCTGCAGCACCAAGGTGAAGCTTCTACACAACTAACAACAACAAATTTCTTAAAAACAAAACAATGGAAAAGTGCTGATGGCAGTAATTGGTTTGGGCCATTTTAATCCTGAAGTTTTCCTTGGTGGTCGTCCTGCAGCACCAAGGTGAAGCTTCTACACAATTAACAACAACAACAACTGCTTAAAAAACAAAACAATGGAACAATGCTGATGGCAATTACTGGTTTGGGCAAGTTTAATCCTGAATTTTTCCTTGGTGGTCCTGCAGCACCAAGGTGAGGTTTCTGTATAATTAACAACAACAACAAATTTCTTAAAAACAAAACAACAGGAAAATGCTGTTGGGAATTATTGGTTTGGGCAATTTTAATCCTAAAGTTTTCCTCAATGGTTGTCCTGCAGCACCAAGGTGAAGCTTCTACATATTTAACAACAACAACAACAACAACTGCTTAAAAAACAAAACAATGGAACAATGCTGATGGCAATTACTGGTTTGGGCAAGTTTAATCCTGAATTTTTCCTTGGTGCTTGTCCTGCAGCACCAAGGTGAGGTTTCTATATAATTAACAACAACACATTTCTTAAAAAACAAAACAATGGAACAATGCTGATGGCAATTATTGGTCTGGGCAAGTTTAATTCTGAGTTTTTCCTCGGTGGTTGTCCTGCAGCACCAAGGTGAAGCTTCTATACAATTAACAACAACCAAAAAGAATATTAAAAACAAAACAATGGAAAAATGCTGATGGCAATTGTTGGTTTGGGCAATTTCAATCCTGAATTTTTCCTCGGTGGTTGTCCTGCAGCACCAAGGTGAAGTTTCTACACAATTAACAACAACAAAATGCTTAAAAAACAAAACAATGGAACAATGCTGATGGCAATTACTGGTCTGGCCAATTTTAATCCTAAACTCTTGGTATACCTCTGGAGTGACAGCATTTGACTGAACAAGCAGTAAAAAAGCACTTTCGAAAGGTTGACTGTTTTAGCCTATCTTAGATTTTGCCCTGGGAATGATTTTTCTTTTGTTTTTTAACCTCCTTAAAATAACAAGAGGGAACAATGCCTATATTTCTGAATGGAAAAAAAAAATTAATTAACACTGCAGCATAATTTGAGGTAGATTAATTAACAGCATTGATCATACAGAATTAAATATAACTGGCCATCAACCTTATCAATATGCCATCAACCTTACGTGGAGATCTATAGGCAGTCTTTGGCTGAATTGACACATGCAGGTATAGGCATATTCACACACAAAAGTAGAATAAAAGCTGACAGAAAAAAAACTGCTAAATATGCAGTCTGGTCATAACCAGCAGATTCCATGTGCTACTGACAGCTATCATTGTCCTGAGAGCTAGCCAGATAGTCTTGAGGACGGCATGAGAATTTGTAACACAAAGTTGTGGAGTGTTCTTTCTGCTGTACAACTTTACCAGGAGGTGTTAGTAAGAAAAATAAAGTATAATCCTGTCTTCACAGGATGTCAGGGGCTGAAGGGACCCAAAGACCTCATCAAGTCCAACCCCCCTGCCACAGCAGGACTATCCAATCTAGCTCAGGTCACACAGGAACACATCCAGACAGGCCTTGACAGGCTCCACAGGAGGAGACTCCACAACCTCATTGGGCAGCCTGTGTCAGTGCCCTGGGATCCTCCCAGTCAAGAAGTTCCCCCTTGTGTTGAGGTGGAACCTCCTGTTCTGCAGCTTCCATCCACTGCTCCTTGCCCTGTCCCAGGGAGCAGGTGAGCAGAGGCTGGAAGCACCCTTACAATAAAGAAGTGTCACCCTTCCAGTATCTGAAGTGGGCTACAGGAGGGCTGGGGAGGGACTATTGACAAGGTCTTGCAATGAGAGGATGAGGAGGAATGGGTTTAAACTCGCAGAGGGGAGATTGAAAGTGGATGTTAGGAGGAAGTTCTTTCCAGTGAGTGTGGTGAGACACTGGCATAGGTTGCCCAGGGAGGTTGTGGAGCACAGAATCACCCAATGTGATCAAAGATCACATTGGGTGATTCTGTGCTTCACAATCTCCATGGAGATGTTCAGAACCAGAGTGTATGAGGCCTTGAGCTACCTGTTCTAGTGGGAGGTGTCCCTTCCTATGGCAGGAGGGTTGCAACTGGCTGAGCTTTCAGGCCCCTTCCAACCTAATCCATTCTGCGATTCTATGAAGTTCCCCCTCGCATGGAGGTGTTTGGAGCCAATCATTTTAGGTACGACTAAAGAATGTATTTTGCACACATCCACCACTGCTTAGCAACAAAGCTGGCTGCCAGTGGCATTGCTTAAAGGAGGAGGCTGAGAGCCTTTCCTTCAGCCTCAAAGCTTGGTCTTACCTGAGCGGTTGTTAGGAGACATGCGCACAGGAGAGATGGAAGGCGTGCGTGACGAAGAGTATGGTCTTTGCCGATCCCTTTCTATCGTTGAAGATGAGGCTACGAAGTGATACTGTGACCATCCATCCTGCAACACCAAACATTGTGACAGCAGCAGGTGAAGACATGATACACTTCTGCATTACAGAGTATTTTCCTCGGCGGTTTTCCCCGCGTAGACACAAGCAGGCTACCAGCTTTTTCCCTGCTGCTGGGTGGCAAATGTTCTCAGCAGTGCAGGATATGATGTGCTGACTGTATTGACACACTAGGAACTCAGTTAAAATGCAGAAAGTTCTACAAAGTAACACATTGTCATAGAAGGCTAATAGGTCAATTGGATGTCCTGGCTTGCCCCACCCTTCTGCTGATGGGGGAAGCAGGGGCAGGAGGAAAACAAAGGCTTGGGCCATTATGTTCCCTCCCAAAGTGATAAAGAGGTACCCACAGGTATCTAGGTATTTGCCCAAATAAAGGTAAGCAAGCCCTGGGTTCACCTAATATGGTCAGTGTGGCAAATGCCATTCTGATTGCTGAATCTCTGTGGCCAAAGGAGCCTTTGCACTCGGGCAAAGAATATCAATGGAGCCAAGTTGCAAGCAGTTGTGCTGCTCTTTGCTGCCTCTGCCTCACTGTGTGCTGCTCCGCTCTACGGACTGCTTGGCTTGGACAATGTGTTCTACCCTGCCTCATGCTTCAGATCAGCTTAGCCCTGATGTTTGGGCTTGAATGACTTGGAAACTTAAGTGCTTGAAGTTTCCCAGGAGAAGGCATCAAGTGCCTCAGGACGTGGTGGGAACTGCCACCGACATCCTGTTCTCTGCACATCTGCAAGAGCTCCTGTCTGCATCTCTGCAAACCTCCATGCCAAGAGGAACCAGGATCAGGTCAGAGCTTGTCTGTCTCTTTCCCAGCACCCTGCTAGAGCCTGGGAAGATCTGGAAGCTACTCAATAGCTATCAAGACACCGAACAGCTCCAACACTGCTGCAGAGGAGCCAGGTTCTATCTCTGAATTCTACTCAATTGATGTAAGTAGCACAGACTTTCCCTAGGGCTCCAGGCTGCCTATTTATAAGTGGGGCAGAGCCATTTTGTGGCTAAACTTTTCCAATATTCTGATTTTTCTAAATTACTAAATTGCCTGTAATCATCCTTGTGAAGATTTTCCCAAACGAATCAGAAGCCAAATTTAACTGGGCTGTACATTAGTTTGTGGGCAGGGCTTTCTGGAAATAATATAACTACATATTTTTTAATTCCTGCCTTGTTAATTACTCACCATTAATTTACTCATTTAAGAAAGAGATAAATGACGAAAACACAGAACAGCTTTTAGTCTGCTTTTTAAAATAGTTCTGCCTTTTCCCCCGTGCCTCTATTTTCACATTTCAAGTGGTATTCTGGCTATGAAAATATTCCACATCAGGAGACTTGTTTTCACAGTGAAAATCAGTTTTTACTTTCAGTAAGTTCTGTCTTACAGGACATTTTGTAGTAAGTAGACACGGAAGCACTAGGAGTATCAAAATTACTGCAATCATTTAGGCATCTATAGTCCAGTTATATTAACTACTGATTTGTTTGCATGTGAGGGAAGAAGAGGCCTTGAGCTAGCTGTTCCAGAGGGAGGTGATTCTGTGCTGCACACCCTCCCTGGAGGTGTTCAGGACCAGGTTGGATGAAGCCTTGAGCAACCTTTTCTAGTGGGAGGTGTTCCTGCCTATGGTGGGTGGTTGGAACTGGATGAGCTTTGAGGTCCCTTCCACCCTTAAACCATTCTATGATTCTAAGATTCCTTGCCCCAGTTATCTCCAAGATGTATAGAAAGAAGGAAATTATATTATTTCTCTTTAAAAATGCATTACTGTTGAATGAATTAAAACACATACCAGTAATATAGATATAAAAAATTAGCTAGCTCAGAAAGAAAAAAGGAGAATCCAAATAATTATAATTTTGTTCCTGTACCACAGTACAATGCTAGAATCCTAAATAATGTAGTTTACATTTTTAAATAGCGTGGAAAATATTGTGAGAAGATAGGCTGACTATTGCTGGTGCTCCTATTAAACAAGAGTATCTAAATGCCTTAAATTATCTGTCTGCATCAGCAGTAAGCCCTTTAAGATCTCCTTCTTCCTTTTGTGCTCACTGAAAACTAAGTCAAGCACCTAGCTTGGTGCTAAAGAGAATTTTTGCCACGAAACGCAGAATAGACAGAAACACAACACAATATTATGAAAAAAAAACAGCTGGAATTTTCCTCTTGCTTCCAGAAAAAGAATTCTCTGCTGGGGTATTAAGGAATATTCCTACCCACTCTCTCAAGCTACTCCAGACAACCAACTTTGCATCTCACCTCCTCCCATCCTTCGCCCAAGGCATCTCCCTTGACTTTGCCCCTCACACAGAAGGTTCTTGGAATTGCAAGAGAAAATGACCTGAAAATTCCCTTTCAGCTAAACTTTCAGGGAAGACAAATCACAGGAGGAGGAAAGTGTACAGTCATATGTGATGTAAAGGGAAATGTCAAAAGTAAATTAGGATAGACAGAGGTAGCATCTATGGGCTCTGAACATCTGTACTCAGAACTACAGAATTAACCAGGATGGAAAAGACTTCTAGGATCATTGAGTCCAACCTATCACCTAACCCTGTTAATTATCTAACCCATGGCACTAAGTGCTTCATCCAGCCTACTCTTACACACCTCCAGGCATGGGGACTCCACCACCTCCCCAGGCAGTCCGTTCCCATGGGCAATCACTCCTTACACACCATATTTCTGTAAACTTGTATCTCAGTCATCATTTCAAAGGAAAAAACCCCAAACATAAAAGAAGAGTGAAGTCTGGAACACAGCTTTCACAGTACAGTCATCACTTTCCCTAGACCCTACAGTGAGCATTTGTCCGCAGAGCTCCCTCATGTTCAAACTGGCAGAGGGGAGATTGAAACTGGATGTTAGGAGGAAGTTCTTCACAGTGAGGGTGGTGAGACACTGGAACAGGTTGCCCAGGGAGGTTGTGGCTGCTCCCTCCCTGGAGGTGTTCAAGACCAGGCTGGATGAGGTCTTGAGTGTCTTGATCTAGTGGGAGGTGTCCCTGCCTATGGCAGGAGGTTGGAACAGGATGATCTTTGAAGTCTCTTCTAACCTAAACCTTTCTATGATTCTATGTTTGGAACACTTCAACTCAACAATGTTAAGAAAATACAAGGGGAGAAAAAAGAGTTAATCAATTTAAAAAAAAAAAAGAAGTTTTTGAGCCCAATCAGCTCAATGAATTAAGTGAGGCAAATAATGAATTCCAGCACAAGCATTGTAGTGGCTTTGCACTACCTTGGACAAACCAAGGCACACTGATATCACCGTATCACAACCTTCATAGTGTTCTTCAACAGCATCATGGACAGATCCCAGACCTCACTCTACTCCAAAACCAGAATATTTTAAAGTCGTCTACCTTTAGCTCTCTTCTGCTACAAGGAACAAGCTTCTTTATTTGGAAAGGTAAACAGCTTGTAACAAATTCATTATAACTATGTCCATCAAGAATTCCAAAAGCTATTAGTGTTAAATATTGAAACTAATTTTTAAGGGCCCGAAGGGAGTACTTTCAATTTAATGCTGAGATAAATACCACCTGATGTGAAGGCTGCTTTCATTAGTTTGTTTCAGCTCTAGTGCCTGTAATGAAATTTAATTAAATTGATTTGGGTACTTAAAGGTACAGTATACAGCAGTACACACTCCTGTAGAGGAAAAAAAAGGTAGCTCAAAAGACAAGACTGTGAGACTGCATTTCAGAAACCATTGTACCAGCCACAACTGTGAGAGGAAGGAAAAGAAAAACCAACCCACAACAAAATAACAAATTGAAAAGAAATTCAATGCAATTCTGTTACAGAATGAATGCATTTGTTAACTGGCAGCAATTAATAACAGGTGGCAACTGCACACTGCAGGAGGGCACAGAACAGACTACAGAAATGCCACTACATGTCCTCATTGTCTCTTCCAAGGTATCCTCTTCTGAGTGCTTTCCCTATATTTTGGCCATAACAAATATGTGCATTCTCCCTCAACTATGCCCCTAAGGTCCAAACACTACAAGACTGATTGGTGGTTGTGTATTTTCCTATAATGCATTGCTGGGAAAGCTCTGGGGGATTAGATTTGCAGGTGGGGACTCCATAACCATGGCAGAAAATCAAAGTGATATTGGAGTCTCTCTGCTCACCTTTTACTGGACCTAAGAAGTGAATAGGTCCTTTATCCTTCTGATTAGCCTGGCTGTAAACACTGTTCTTGGTGGTCAAAGGAAATAATTGTTTTGTCAGGGTGACTAAACTTAAGTGTGCCAAATATCTATGAAAGTGTAATTCTAGTTTTCCACGTTATTCTTTTTGTGTTTCAAAGTAGAAGAAGACTTGCAGAGACTTGAGAAGATGACTTGCAGAGGTAGGTGCAGAAAATCGAAGTGATATTGGAGTCTCTCTGCTCACCTTTTACTGGACCTAAGAAGTGAATAGGTCCTTTATCCTTCTGATTAGCCTGGCTGTAAACACTGTTCTTGGTGGTCAAAGGAAATAATTGTTTTGTCAGGGTGACTAAACTTAAGTGTGCCAAATACCTATGAAAATATAATTCTAGTTTTCCATGTTATTCTTTTTGTGTTTAAAAGTAGAATAAGACTTGCAGAGGCAGGTGCAGAAAATCAAAGTGATACTGGAGTCTCTCTGCTCACCTTTTAATCGACCCAAGGAGTGAATAGGTCCTTGAGCTCTCTGCTCAGCCTGACTCTAAATACTGTTCTTGGTGGTCAAAGGAAATAATTGTTTTGTCAGGGTGACTAAACTTAACTGTGCCAAATACCTATTGCACTGCTATCTTATGAAAAGATAATTCCAGTTTTCCACATTATTCTATTCGTGTTTAAAAGCAGTGGAGTCCTTGAGTTGAGAAGATGACTTGTAGAGACTTGAGAAGATGACTTGCAGAGACTTGAGAAGATGACTTGCAGAGACTTGAGAAGATGACTTGCAGAGGCAGATGCTGTTGGCCATGCCATTTTCTCACTTGTAGCCCAAAATAATGATGAGAACTGAATTAAATGAAGCCCTTAGAGGACGTGACACCATGCTGACACAATGGGGAACCAGAGCTGCTGACTATAAAATTCACAGATGACAGAGGAAAGAGAGAGGACCAGATCCGACGTGGTGGCCAAAGAATGGGTGGGTGGAATTGGAGCTGGAGCACTGACATCACCAGCTCCACTGGAGCACCTAGCCTGGATGCTCTTGTAGTGCCCACTCAGAAAGAAACTTCTCATCAGCTCATGTGCTAGTAGCCACACCAGCAAAAAATGAACACCAGCTCTACCCTCTGGCTATGCTGTTTAGCTGCTAAGATGACACTGAATTAAAAAAACAATTAGTGCTTTAGAAAGGCTGTATGGTGGTTGCATGCACATCAGTCTCTCTCAGTGCTGAAGAGTGTAGTCTGCCTGACTCCTGGCCACTGATGTCCTACCACTGTCAGGAAGAGAGCAATTTCCTGGAAGCAAAGAAAACCCACTATGGAAAAAACCCAGAAATTATGCAACAGATCCAATAAGGAAGCAGCCAGAACCTTAGAAACTACAGAAGGTATTGTGCATCCTGCCTCTCCCAAGTTTACAAACTCTCCAGCATGCTACTTCTTGCTTTGGGCCTGATGATCCTCTTGGAACCTAACACAGGTTTTTCCAAATGCCCTGAAAGCATACAGGACCAGACTTGTTTTGTCATTCTTCTCCTTTACCTGCAAGCCAGCATTTCAACGATTCCAGGATACTAATTTTAACTGCTGCTGCAATGGTAACAACCTGTAGCAATGTGAAGTTTTGAAAGGCAGGAACTGGTAACTAGACCCAGCCCAGCACTAGATGTAGGTGATGCAGCAAGAAGGCAAAGTGCCTGTAAGTAGGTAACGTAGGATCTACTCTCTTTGGAACTTGGCCAGCTGTTGCTCTGAGTTGCTGGTGCAGCTTCCTTCGCAAGCTCAACCACTGCTGTCAGCTTAAATGAAACATCCCCACCCCTGTGCAGCAGCATGACACTGTCTGGAGCCAAAGATAAATCTGATGTGAATTAAGTCAAGGCTCATCAGACTTACACACGTCTGAGCAATTCTTCACTGGGAATTTGTTGTCCTGATGCTAATAAGACATAACAGAAATTAGAAGTGGATCAAATTATCTAGGTACATCGACCTACGAAAGTTATGTGTGTGACTTGACTGCAGTGAGACAGCTAAGATGGTAACGGGGTTGGGGTGATCCACGTAGCTATCCCACAGAGCTCTTGAACAGGGTTTTTGAAGCGGTATAAATATTCAGCAGTCACACCTAGCAGTAGGCTTTACAACTCGGGATTATGCTGTTTTCTTTAAGACATGAAGGAAAAAATTAATTGCCAATTGCTTCTCAGCAGAGAAACCTCAACAGATCCTGCCATCCAGAGGGACCTAGGCAGGCTGCAGAGGTGGGCACAAGCCAACCTCAGGAGGTTCAACAAGGCCAAGGGCAAGGTCCTGCAGCTATGTCCAGGAAATCCCAAGCACAAATACAGGCTGGGTAGTGAGTGGCTGGAGAGCAGCCCTGAGGAGAGGGACTTGGGGGTGCTGGTGGACGAGAAGCTCAAGATGAGCCAGCAGTGTGTACTTGCAGCCCAGAAAGCCAAGCAGAGCCTGGGCTGCATCAGGAGAAGTGTGGCCAGCAGGGCCAGGGAGGTGATTCTCCCCCTCTACTCCGCCCTGGTGAGACCCCACCTGGAGTACTGCATCCAGTTCTGGAGCCCCTGGGACAAGAGGGATGTGGAGATGCTGGAGTGTGTCCAGAGAAGGGCCATGAGGATGTTCAGAGGGTTGCAGCACCTCTGCAGCCCAGGATCTGGTTGGCTTTCTTGGCTCCACTGTAGTTTTACTACCTCTGCTGCAGTTTTACTTCTCATCCCTTGATTTTAGCTCCAAAGAGAGAGATGCTAAGGGGAAGATATGTTAATTGCTTGTCAAATCTATCCAAGTGAGAACCAGATAGGTAACCATCCCCAGTGGTTTTACACAACACAACTCAAGATGTTTCAGGAAATCACCGAGGCATTGCTTTGCCTATCCATAATTAATTATTGATTTCCAGTTGCGTGGGTTGTGGAGATTGCAAGACCTAATCTGACGAATAAAATAGCTTTAAGAGGAGGAAATTGCATGCAAGGCAAAGCATGAAGGACAAGACTTTGGATATAGTAGAGTTCATGTTTAATTTTGCTGAGTCTATGTGCAACTCTACAATGAACCTTTCAAGACACTGGAATATAATCTAATAAATTCATTTTTCAAACACTCACTTTATCTATTAAACAGAGGTGGTAGAACACTTTTAATATATTTTAGAGGAAATGAAGGCAGTATCTGTGTTTTCAGCTAAAATATCTCTTCTCTTATTCTTCCCCCATGTAAGGTGTAACAAGGTATAATTAAGTTTTTTTAGATTACAAAGACCTACTTTTGCTTCTATCTTGTAAGAACAAAACCCCTTGTACCCAGTGTTTACAACTATTTTTGACTTGTACTGTAATTTTCACTGTAATAATGAAATTTCTCCTATCTTAGCACGTCTATGAAATTCAAACTGTCTGTTAGTCACAAAAATCTCAGGAGCAGGACAAATACTACTTTACGTTCAGGGTCAGTGTGCTGGTTTGAACTAATTGGAGGATCTGAATGAGAAATTAGACTATAGGCTGAGAGAGGAAAACACTGATGATGCTACTTCACTCATAGCTTTACTGAGAAAGAAAAATTAAGAGTTGTAACCCAAATATAGATAAGTCAGACTGTTTCAGACTACTTTGGATGGTTTTGGGCTGTGGCTGCTCCTGCATGGCTCTTTCTCCCTTCCTACCTGAATCTGAATAATTTCACTAACTTCTTTTCCTGCTGCTAATCCCCCTGGCTGATCTACCTTCCCCTGTCTGCTGCATCAACAGGTGGTGAGATAAGATTAGGGAAGGGGGGAAGGTGGTAGGGATGGTTAGAAACCCCTCTTAGGGATTTTGATCTCTGGGAGGGCTGTGGTGTTCCCGTGTTACCTTTTTTAACTGTATGTATCTGTAAATATCTGTGGTGCATTGTAAATCTCTGCTTGTATATTGTGCAAAGCTGTAAATATAAAGCTTCATTTATTAGCTTCCAGCTGACTAAGTTCTAGCCTGGGTTATTTGAAAGTGTGTGGGGGGGCAGCTAACTGCTGAACCACCATGGTCAGTTTCTTATGCTTACTTTCCTCACAAGTACTCATCAGTGCCTCTTATTCTTACTTCTCCTGGATTAAATTGTGAAATCAACTAAATACAACTCTTCTATTACACTCGTGAATATTTTAAAAATGGAGGGAAAATTCATTATTAGGATTAAATGTGCACTGTTTTCTCTTATCACAGGCTCACAGGGTGTCAGGGGTTGGAAGGGACCTGTCTGTGTGCAACAAAATACATCCCTGCATTGGCAACATCGTCAAGGTTCTCCTTCTGCTTTGTTTCCTAGCAGGCTCAAGTTGCTTTAGCTGGTTTGGCCTCTGCCCACCCATGCAGCCTTGTATCGACTAGTAAGGTTGTGCTACTTTTGATAGCAAAGCCTCCTGCAGAACTCTTGGGTGCAAATCTCGGCGTGCATGAGATGTAATCATTCATCACTAATCAGCTGACAGCCAGAACACCTGGGCTGGGGAATAGATCCTTGTTTCTTGGCTCTGGGAGAGTGAATGCGCCAGGACCCAGAGCGATGGGTTGGTGAAAATCCTCTCGCATGAGTCACACTGAAGCTTTGGGCTGCCTACTGCCACAAATCAATCAGTCAGTCAATCATTTATTAATTAGGTACTTGCATTTTTGTAGTGAATGTAAAAGATAGGCTCTAGACAAAAAGCAGTTTGTAATGATCATAGAATCGTAGAATCGGCCAGCTTGGAAGAGACCTCCAGGATCAGCCAGTCCAACCTAGCACCCAGCCCTAGCCAATGGCACTAAGTGCCCCATCCAGGCTTTGCTTCAACACCTCCAGGGACAGCAACTCCTCCACCTCCCTGGGCAGCACATTCCAATGCCAAGCACTCTCTCTGGCAACAACTTCCTCCCAATACCTAGACTATACCTCCCGTGGCACAGCTTGAGACTGTGTCAAATCACAGAAACATGCAAGTTGGCAAAGCCCCTCAGGATCACCAAGTCCAACCTAGAATTGTACTCTACAAAGTTCACCTTAAACCATAGCCCTAAGCACCACATCCAAACCTCCCTTAAACACATCATATGTTTGCCATCATGAACTCATTTGGCTTTATGTTACAGTGTGTGTGTGTGTGTTACCTTAAACTGATCCAATCTTTTTCTAAAAGGATATTAATCTGAGAAAGGCCTCAAAAATTGTAAAGAAATCAATTAAGCTTTGCTGAAAGATCAACACCACAAATCCCTACATTTATGGACCATCTGAGCACATGAATAGTTCCTTCAAGTCAAGCCACTTTTTGGGGGCAGCTATTATAGTCTAGATTTGGAATTTAAATCTTTAATGCAGGGCTTAAGCCCTGCACAAACCTTTTGAATAGACAACTGCAACCCAAACCTGCATCATTTTGGGCAATGTTTGACTGCTGATGACCTCACCAGAAGAAAACCCAATTTATGTGTTCTAAGTCTACATGATAGCGTGATATAATTAACATTTCCAAAGGGCAAGCAGGTATATTTTCTTTAAGAAAGGACTTTAGATTCCAAAACTCCTTGACTAGGGCTTTGAAGTTTATTGCTGGCAATTTTCATGGAACATTTAGCCATAAAGGACCTCCTTACAAAGTCATCATTTTATTATTCTTGAAAGTCACATTAAAAAAAAAAAAAAATAGAGTGCTGTCCTAGATTTGGACTGGCTTAACTGCTTCTAAAGCTCTGGGCAATTCTAAGTATCTTTTCCAGCCAATGACAGCCAAGGTCATCTTCAGAGTGACTACTCTGACTTTAATTAAATGCCTATCACAATAGTATCTGTGTTGTAAGTGGCATACTACACGCTGAAGGACAGCTGCCTTTAACAGCATCCCTCTTTTCAAGCAGCTGGTTGCATTTTTGTTCCTGTGGCAGGTGAAGTGGACGTTCCTGTTGTTGCAAGCAGAACAAAAGAAGTCTATGGTAACAACCGGGAAAGTAATTTCCACAAATTCAGAGTGATCTCTACTCATGCCCTGGAAGACAGAACAAGTGCAAACATAATGGTAGAATGTAAGCGTTTTGTTGGAGCCTGAGTGCTTGGGCAAAGCAAAGCAATTAATAGGAACCACATTCTTCTCAGTAGCTCCTCCAGCTCTTTAACACTGCACACATCTAATGCTGATTTGAAGCCTGGGTTTAGCTAATAAATTTTCTTTCATGTTAAGGTCACTTAGCACAAGCCATTTGCTCGAACTTCCTCATGTAATTTAACAAGCCACCTGTGTCTGAGAGTAGTTGGTTACTTTCTTGAATATTGAGATAGGTTAAGAGTTTACCAGCTAATGGAAATCTGCTCTCTTACAGGCGTATCATAGAATCACAGAATGGTTTACGTTGGAAGAGACCTCAAAGATCATCCAGTTCCAACCCCCCACCATAGGCAGGGACACCTCCCACTAGATCAGGATGCTCAAGACCTCATCCAGCCTGGCCTTGAACACCTCCAGGGAGGGAGCAGCCACAACCTCCCTGGGCAACCTGTGCCAGTGTCTCACCACCCTCACTGTGAAGAATTTCTTCCTAACATCCCATTCAAATCTCCCCTCTGCCAGTTTGAACCCATTCCCCCTCGTTCTGTCATTACAAGACCTTATGCACAGTCCCTCCCCAGCCTTCTTGTAGGCTCCCTTCAGATACTGGAAGGTTGCTATAAGGCCTCCTTGAAGCCTTCTCTTCTCCAGGCTGAAAAGTCCCAACTCTCTCAGCCTGTCCTCACAGCAGAGGTGCTGCAGCCCTCTGATCATTTTCATGTCCCTCCTCTGGACTGTCTCCAGCAGTTCCATGTCCTTCTTGTGCTGGGGGCTGCAGAACTGTATCTGTATCTTCTAATTGCTCCCACATTTTCAACCAGATAGAGTGGTGTCACTTAGTGGTTCTGCCTTGAGAAGAGCTACCCTAACCACCATAGCAGTGCTCTTTGCTTCGCTTAGGTGGCCGAACACAACTGAGAAAAGCAACCAACAGTTCAAAGTGTGCAGCTTCTCTGGCAGCAGCTATTAATAAGCGAGCACAATGTTTCTGCTCCAGTAAACTCAAAGCGACACGCCAAACTTCAGACCTTATTTTTTAACAGGGTCTTGGGAATCCTGGATCTTGAATCTGGCAGGTTAGTGAGCCTGTCTGCCCAGTGAAGTTCAACTGGACTGAAGAGTTTCAGCTCTTGCTTTCGTAGCTGAGGGTGTTGAAGCAAAGCTGAGGGTGTTGAAGGGGCACTTAGTGCCATTGGCTAGGGCTGGGTGCTAGGTTGGACTGGATGCGCTTGGAGGTTTCTTCCAAGCTGGCCGATTCTATGATTCTATGAATGATTTTGTGTATGTCAGGACAAAAAAACAAGTGCAAGATGCTGCAATATGCTGCTCATATTATACTGCTGAGTGCATGTTCACTCATTTTTACTAGCATATCTGTATTAATAGAATAAAGACTGCATTGATGCAGTATCTTTATATTATGTAACAGCTGGCTACTAGTAGAGTACTTTTCTAGTTTTCCCATCAGTAAAACATTATCTTCCCCAGCAGTGATGCAACTAAGTCCGCGTAAGAGTCAGCATTCTAGAGGCAAGTTTAACAACTGTTGTGACTTTATAGAGCTTACTCCTCGTGTCCTAACAAACAGGATTATTTTAAATAAAACATACCTGAACATTTTGATGACAAGACACTACATTTCTACAAGGGTTAGCAGCCTATGTAATACCATGCAATGAATATACAAATATGTAGGAGAGGCTGACCTCTCTTTTAAGAGTTTGTGGAGGAATTAGCCAATAGAGGGATTAATGAAATGCTTCCTGGTAACACAGACAATCTCTGTGCTATCAATCTCTATTCACAAGGTCTTGTAACGACAGGACGAGGGGGAATGGGTTCAAATTGGTGGAGGGGAGACTTAAACAGGATGTTAGGAAGAAATTCTTCACATTGAGGGTGGTGAGGCACTGGAACAGGTTGACCAGGGAGGTTGTGGCTGCTCCCTCCCTGGAGGTGTTCAAGGTCAGGCTGGACGAGGTCTTGAGCAACCTGATCTAGTGGGAGGTGTCCCTGCCTATGGCACAGGGGGGTTGGAGCTGGATGATCTTTAAGGTCTCTTCCAACCTAAACCATTCTATGATTTCTATGATCCTGGAAGGTATGTGGCTATCAGGTAGGGACAGGACTAGGGGGAATGGAGCAAAGATGGAGGTGGGGAGATTCAGATTGGATGTGAGGAGGAAGTTGTTGAGCATGAGAGTGGTGAGAGCCTGGAATGGGTTGCCCAGGTTGGTGGTTGGGGCCAAATCCCTGGTGGTGTTTGCAGCCAGGCTGGCAGAGGCTGTGGGCAGCCTGGTCTAGGTAGGGTGTCCCTGGGCATGGCACGGGGGGGTTGGAACTAGATGATCCTTGTGGTTCCTTTCCAACCCTGACTGATTCTATGATTCTATGTCAAAGACTGGCCTGCCCTATTTTCCATACCACAAGTAGGGATTTGTGGTTGCAGAAAATGTTCTTTTAAGCATGCAAGGTACTTAGTACCAAGCATGCTTAGAACATTACCAGGCATTCACATTGGCAGCCCTCAGAATGTCCTTTAGGTAGCAATACACTGGGAAGCCATACAGCAGTATAGATTACCTCATGCATGGAGCAACCCCAGACACTGCTTTTCCATCACAGCAGATACATACAGACAGAAGGCTGGAAATGAGCCAAACCTTTTAAGAGATCATGGTGCAAGCAAGTTCAGCCTTCACAGTGCAGCCACCCACGCACGCAGAAGTCAGGCTCTGCACACTTCCAGTGTGCTACTGCCTTGTGACAAGAGAAGCCTACTCTAGCTCATGTTTGCTCCCACCTCTTAATGGGACAGTTGAGTACCAGCTCCTGACTTGGGATGTCTTCGCATATGGTATCCCTAGGGCTGCCAAGGATGACTGAAAATACTGGAAGTGAACAACAGGAGAAGCTCAGTAATCATCTTACTTACTCCTCAGACTTGACAGAAGCAGGGCTGAGGCAAGCAAAGGAACAGCACTTCAAACAGACGGTCAGCTTCTGCCAGTCTGAGATTTGCTTCCTGCATTTCATGCCACTGAATTCCCTTCGAGTGAGAAATGCATACAACACAAAGTATGGCGCTGTGAACTTTATCTGCTTCACCGTTCTTATGCCTCAGCTTTAACTAGGACTTGCAATTCTGTGCTGGTTTGAACTCATTGGAGGATTTTAATAAGAAATCAGACTATAGGCTGAGAAAGGAAAACATTCCAGTGTCTCCTTCACTCATTTATTTACTGAAATGGTATAAATGTTAGAACCAAAACATAGATAGCTCAGAGCTGTTTGAGCCATGCTGGCTGCTGCATCTCTCTCTCCTTTTTTATCTGGATCTGTGTAACTTCCCTAACCAGTTTCCTGCTGCTAAAGCCCCTGGCTGATCTACCTCGCTTATCTGGCACATAAGACAGATAGTGGGATAAGATTGGGAAGTGGGGGGAAGGTGGTTGGAAACCCCTCTTAGGGACTCTGATCTCTAGGAGGGCTGTGGTGTTTCTGTATTACCTTTTCACTGCATATGTCTGTGATATGTTGTAGATATCTGCTTGTATATTGTGCAAAGCTGTAAATATAAAGCTTCATTTATTGACTTCCAGCTGGCTGAGTCTAGTCTGGGTGACTTCAAAGTGTGTGTGTGGGGGGGTGGGGAACTGCCAAACCACCACAAGCACAAAGTCTTAGCTCTCTTTGACAAGATAATAAAATCAAGCATCAACCAGGTAAGCTGTGAAACTGTGCAGGAAGAAGCCCTTTGAGAACTAAATCTGCAGGCTCATATTCACATTGAATATGACTGAGATTGGAAGCATTCTGCAAGAACTACTTTAGATGTTGTCACGTAGTAAGCAGACAGGTCTCAGAAGCTACACAGAATGCTGCTTCACAGGATCAAGTCACCACATTGCAATTAATTTCTAAGAGGTTGCCTGGCCTGTGGGGATGGAATGCTATGATGGACTCCTTACACTGTCTGCAAACCAAGCTTTGGATGCTGCTGCCTGCCAGCTTCAGCACAGCTCCACATCTAACTGATCCCTGAGCACCACTCCTTCAGACACTCATTTACAATCTCATGAGGTAATCTGGGAGTTGAAGGCTGTAAATCTGGTAATGTCCTCAGGAGAGGGAGGGGAGGTGTAAGATGGAAAGGTAGAGTAGGAGAGCTTGTGTTAGTTTGTTCTACAAACAAAGCACTTCACTCTCTAAGGCTGTCAGATCCAGCACTTCTTGGATTAGTTCTTTTGAAAATCAAATTCCCATCCCCTTTTCAGTATCTTACTCATTTTCAAAAGCTCTTTCTCTGTCAGAAGTAGAAACAAGAGATAAAAACATAGCCCTGAGCACCTGAAATTTCAAACTCTAGGTGAATTTACAGTCATAATACCTTCTTGTGGTCTCTCAGCCCCCAGATTTGGGCAACCATAAGAAAGATGATAAGATTTTGAAAAAAAAAAAACAAAACAAAACCCAAAACCAAAACCCCAAGCCTTACCTTCTTGTAGAGACTTCTCAGGTCTCTGTACTGCCACATACTATTGAGGACCTGAGATGCTGCTTTCACCACTTTTGGCGAATGTCTGTTACGCAGATACATTAGAAAGGAGGAGAGAGAGAAAGAAAAAGCAAGAGAGAGACTGTTAAAATACAAGATGCAATCATCCCCAATTTCAAATGCATTTCTATGGATTTAAACTGGTAATTCAATGTCTTTCAAATGTACCACAAGACATTTAGTTGGCATCTTGGAGACTGATGTGTTTTTAAGCGAGGACAATACATGCTGCCTTATTCTATTCTATTCTATTCTATTCTATTCTATTCTATTCTATTCTATTCTATTCTATTCTATTCTATTCTATTCTATTCTATTCTATTCTATTCTACTCCATCTATTCTATTCTATTTCATTTCACTCCATTCCATTCCCTTCTTTTCTATTCTATTCCCTTCTCTTCTATTCTATTCCATTCCCTTCTATTCTATTCCATTCCCTTCTATTCTATTCCATTCCAATCCATTCTATCCCAATCTATTCTATTCCATTCTATTGTATTCTATTTTATTCCATTCCATTCTACTGTATTCAGTTATAATCTATTCTATTTCTATAGTACTAATTATTCAGAGAGGAACAAAATGTGTGTTCCTCACCATAATGAGAACAGAGACTCATGCTAGGGGCTTGCAAGGGCTTACAAATGCTAAGTAAGAGGAATGGGAGAGGTAGTAACCGGCAAAATTGCTGAGGGCTCAACTGGTATTATGTAAGTCTAAGAGTACCTCCTGGCTACAACTTTTGGCATAAAGGACAAGAAGCTAGAGCCAGAATTTCTTTCTCTATAAGCTATCAAACTGCAGTTCTTGGCAGTATACTCAATGCATCAAGTGTCTCTTCACAGGGGCCAAAAGAAGCACTTTGGATGGGTGGGAAGCACTGTTTAGAAGTGTACAGCCAAGATGCAGGAATAAAATTGATGACAAAAAGTCATCACAAATTTCAGTAGGAATCCAAATAAGGATTTTGCATCTTGCTCATACCACCACCCTTCAAAGATGGCAATGCAATGTCACGTTGAAAACCATATGTAACTTCACATGGGCTTGCTCCTGTGACAGGTACTGAAGGAAGCATTAAGCTATTGCCTGCTGGTTTGAGGCTAATTGGAATGTTTTAATGAGAAAAAATAGATGACAGGCTGTGAAAAGCAAACACTGCTGATGTCTCTGAGGTTTGCTGAGATGTATAAAAACAAGGACACAAACATAGATAAGACAGTCTGTGTCTGTCCCTGGCTTCCAGATGGATCTGTGTAACCCAACTAATCAATTTTGCTTCTAAGTCCCCTGCCTATCCTTCCAACTCACCTCACATGTAAGGCAGATTCTGGGATAAGGTTGGGGAGGTAGAGAGAAGGTGGAAGGATGTTTGGGAGCCCCTCCTGGGCACTCTGATTTCTGGGAGGGGCATTGTGTTTCTGTATGACTTTTAACTTGTCTACTTCTGTATCTAGCTGTAAGTATTTGTAATCTATTGTAAAGCTCTGCTTGTTTATTGTGCTCAGCTGTGAATATAAAGCTTCATTCCTTCACTTCCAGCTGGCTGAGGCTAGTCTGGGTGAATTCATCGTGTGTGGGGGCAGCTAACTCCCACACCATCTCATATTGTTAAAGCCAGTTATAAAGACACATTCCTCTTGGGACAGGTAACGGTAAAAATATCTTTAAAAAACATAATTTGAGATTGTTCATCTCAGTGAGGATGGGTTAAATGGAAAAGGCTTAAGAAGACAGAGGGCTCGTGGGCAAAGCATACACTCTGCTGTGCACATGATGCACATAAAGCAGGTGGGCACTAGAGAACCTTGCAAAAGCCAAACTCTGAGAACTGATGGAGCTCAAGGCAGTATTTGAGGCGATTCATGTTTTACTCAGAAAGGGCTCATGGATTGCCCAACACACAGAAACCAGAAAACTACCAGCATATGCTACTGGCTTCTGCAGGAAGTCTTCTCAGGGGCCAGGCTCCAGTGCATCCAGCGACCTCTGAGAAGAACCACTGGTCCACAGGCTGATGCTGAAGGTGGTAAAAGTGATGTTTGTGACACATCTGATCCAAGTAACTTATACAGTGTTTTCCTAGTCATTTATTTGGTGCCTTTTTTTACCCTTTTCTTCAATTTCTCACTCAGAGTACAGCAGTGGTGGGTAATTTGTGAAGAAACAGGAATTTGGTGAGCTCTTTCAGCATAATTTCTTTTATTATAGTCACATCTGTACTGGGTAACAGAGCACTGGTAGCATGGAATCACCAGGAAAAGAACTGTGCCAGCCACACTGAGAGTACTGAGGAGATAAAGAAACCTGTAAATTCAACATGGGCTTGGCTGATGTGACCTTATGAGCACCAGTTCAGCTTAAGCTTGGCTGATGTGACCTTTTGAACACCAGTGTGCTTCAGCCTTGAGCATATCCTGAAAGTTAGCAGGGCTACCCCAATGCTGCTGCCACTGCCACACAGCAGTGTGCACAGCCTGCTATCCTGCCCTTGCAGAAGCAGATGCTTCCTACTAGCTGAGATAAATTCATACTGGAGTGTTTTTCTGTATTAATCTGAGCATGTCAGAACTACCTCTCAGTCCAACAAGCAGCACTTCTGATTTTTAAACGATGGTTTAACTATAAAAAGACCAGACCAAAGCAACAGAGCCACAATACTAATGTTTCTGAAAGCTGAAAAAAATTTACTTTCACTTAAGGTGGGCATTTGTAGCACTGTCAAATGACAGCTTTTCATTTTCTAGAACTGTGTAGCTCTGGAAGAGTAATAACACAGGACCATGACTAAAAGAAGTCGAGAGGAGGGAATATATATTATGATTTGGAAGGGCATTTTGGAAGCACTCAAATTCCCTGGGGGCCAAATACTTCCATTCAGCATAGGCTTGCCTTTCATCAGTTACGAGTGATACCCAGACAGGGAATCCCACCTTCACATCCTCCTAAAACTCCCCATGACACTGTGAAGATTTCAGACTCAACAGGAATTAATTATCTCTACCAGATAATGACTAAGGAGACAAACACATTCTCTTGAGGAGAGACACATTCAGCAGGACATGGGAAACTCCCACAACTTGTGCCACATTCTTTCAGCTCCAGAAAAATGGATGTGAACCTGCTTGCAACATCAGTACATCTGATCTAGGAAAAGATTTTTTAAAATTAAATAGATTTAATAATAGTTTTAGAAAAGCAAATGTAACTAATATGGCAGGGCATGGGGAAACTCCCACAACTGGTGCCACACTCTTTCAGCTGGAAAAAAAATGGATGTGAACCTGCTTGCAACATCAGTACATCTGATCTTGAAAAGACTAAAAAAATAATTAAATAGATTTAATAATAATAATAANAAGCAAATGCAACTGAATTGGCAGAGCATGGGGAGCTCCCACAACTGGTGCCACACTCTTTCAGGTTGAGAAAAATGGATGTGAAGCTGCTTGCTACATCAGTACATCTGATCTAGAAAAGACTAAAAAAAATTAAATAGATTTAATAATAACTTAAAAATGCAAATGTAACTGAATTGGCAGAGCATGGGGAGCTCCCACAACTGATGTCACATACTTGCAGCTGAAGAAAAATGGATATGAACCTGCTTGCAGCAGCAGCAGCACATCTGATCTAGAAAAGAGTTTTTAAAATACAGATAATAATAGATAATAAAGTAAAAATAGATAAAATATATAGCTAAAAATAATAAAATAAAAATAGATCATTAAAACTCAAATGTGCATGTGGAGCTCCCACAACTGGTGCCACATTCTTTCCGCTCGAGAAAAATGGATGTGAACCTGCTTGCTACATCAGTACATCTGATCTAGAAAAGAGTTTTTAAAATACAGATAATAATAGATAATAAAGTAAAAATAGATAAAATATATAGCTAAAAATAATAAAATAAAAATAGATCATTAAAACTCAAATGTGCATGTGGAGCTCCCACAACTGGTGCCACATTCTTTCCGCTCGAGAAAAATGGATGTGAACCTGCTTGCTACATCAGTACATCTGATCTAGAAAAGAGTTTTTAAAATACAGATAATAATAGATAATAAAGTAAAAATAGATAAAATATATAGCTAAAAATAATAAAATAAAAATAGATCATTAAAACTCAAATGTGCATGTGGAGCTCCCACAACTGGTGCCACATTCTTTCCGCTCGAGAAAAATGGATGTGAACCTGCTTGCTACATCAGTACATCTGATCTAGAAAAGAGTTTTTAAAATACAGATAATAATAGATAATAAAGTAAAAATAGATAAAATATATAGCTAAAAATAATAAAATAAAAATAGATAATAATAAAAAAACCCAAATGTAACTAAATTGGCAGTGCATGTGGAGCTCCCACAACTGGTGTCACATAATTTCAGCTCAAGAAAAAGATACATAGATATAATAATAATAATAGTAATAATAATTTTTTAAAAGCAAATGTAGCTAAATTGGCAGAGCATGGGGAGCTCCCACAGCTGGTGTCACATACCCATTTTTCTTGAGCTGACAGTATGAACCTGCTTGCAGCATCAGTACATCTGATCTAGAAAAGAGTAAAAAAGAAATAGATTTAATAATAACAAAAAGGCAAACGAAACTGAATTGGCAGGGCATAGGAGCTCCCACAACTGGTGTCATACTTTCAGCTCAAGAAAAATGGGTATGAACCTGCTTGCTACATCAGTACATCTGAACTAGAAAAGATTAAAAAAAAAATTTAATAATAATTTAAAAAGCAAATGTAACTGAACTGTCAGAGCATGAGGAGCTCCTACAGCAGGTATCACATACTTTCAGATCAACAAAAATGACTATGAACCTGTTTTGCAACATCAGTGCATCTCATCTAGAAAAGACTTTAAAAAAAATTAAATAGATGTAATAATTAAAAAAAAAGCAAATGTAGCTAAACTGGCAGTGCATGGGCAGCTCCCACAGCTGCTGCCACATACTTTTAGCTCAAGAAAAACGGATGTGAACCTGCTTGCAACATCAGTACACCTGATCTAGAAAAGAGTTTTTAAAAAAAAAAATTAACAATAATTTAAAAAGCAAATGTAAGTGAATTGGCAGAGCATGGGCAGCTCCCACAACTGGTGTCACATACTTCCAGCTCAAGGAAAATGGATATGAACCTGCTTGCTACATCAGTGCATCTGATCTAGAAAAGAGTTTTAAAAACTAAATAGATTTAATAATTATTTTAAAAAAGCAAATGTAGCTAAAGTGGCAGGGCATGAGGAGCTCCCACAACTGGCCTCACGTACTTTGTTATCCTACCCCTTTATACCCCTTTCAATCATACAGTGAGAATATTTCAATAACGAATTTGGTGTGAAAAGAAAAGGGCAACAGGAGAGGAGAAGAGAGGTGGTTCAATTATCCTGGCAATGCTGGGGTGACAGAGGCGAGCATGTATTCTTATACCACATGTAGGGTGCATAAATCTCCCCCTCAGGTTGTGGCCTGGCTTTGTGGGGCTCTCTTTCAGAGCTCTGATGCTGCAATAAGCTGTGTGGTGATAGCTTCGAGCAGATGGACTGATGGGTTTTGTACACTGGAGTGAAGGCTTTTGGTTCACAAAATGCCATAGTCCCATGGCACTATACTTCTGCAGGCTGACAAACATGAGACCCAGGCTATCTGTTTCAGGCAAAAGAAGGATGAGAGTGAATTCTTCGTGAAGAGCGTGTACATAGGATAACAGATAAGATGAAACCCAGAGCTGCTCTGAAAATGTCACAGCCACGTGTAAGATTTTCATGTGTTCTGATGCCTCTCAAAGTAGCCTGCAGGTATCCTAACATTCTCTTGAAAGCAAGGTGTTAGAAAAACACATTGGTCCATTTTCCTACTGCACCACACCTTACCAGCAAGCTGGTGGCAGGGAAAAGGGTGCTGTGAAGCGGGACAGTGACTTTATGTGCTTCATTCCTAGAGAAGGAGGAATAATAACATAACTGCCGTTGCAGGATCCATCCAGCCTCCCTGCAAGGTGCAATCCAACAGTTCTGGCCTCTAATGTCTATCACAATCTTCTGGAAAGGCTTAAAGGCAGCAGTTACTGTAGATAATTCCTGTTCCTTAAACTGCACATGCAGTGCACTCCATCCAATAGTATGTCCATAATAAACCACAGCAGATATCTTTGGTATTGGTCTATTCTGGCCCCTAATGTTTATCAGAATCTTCTGGAAGGGCTTAGAAGCAGCAGTTACTGTATATAACTGCTCCTCTTTAAACTGCACATGCAGTGCACTCCATGCAATAGCATGTCCATAATAAGCCACACCAGGTATCTTTGGTATTGGTCTATTCTGGCCCCTAATGTTTATCAGAATCTTCTGGAAGGGCTTAGAAGCAGCAGTTACTGTATATAACTGCTCCTCTTTAAACTGCACATGCAGTGCACTCCATGCAATAGCATGTCCATAATAAGCCACACCAGGTATCTTTGCTATTGGTCTATTCTGGCCCCTAATGCTTAACAGAATATTCTGGAAGGGCTTAGAGGCAGCAGTTACTGTAGATAATTACTCTAATTCCTTAAACTTCACATGGAGTGTACTCCATGCAATAGCATGCCCATAATAAACCACAGCAGATATCTTTGCTACTGGTCTTGTCTGCTTCTTGTCACCTTTCACACTGGGCACCTGATTTTTTGCTGCACCTAAGGAATTTAACTCAGGAGCGCACAGAGGAGGCAAACACAGTCAGAACTAGCAATAGCTACCGGAGATGTTAAGAAGGTGCAAGGTGATTTGCAAAAACATACTTGTCTCCTTTACTCTTGGAGATGCCAACCAGTTTCTCAATGCCGCCTGCGTCCCGTAAGGCCTTGGCATTCTCCATGTTTTTAGTGATGACTTCGTGCAGAGTGCAGCAAATGGCAGTAACGGTGTCATCGGACATGGCCTTGCTCGCTGAGCTGTTGCTGTTGTTGGTGCCTGGCAGCCGATGGACCAGATCCCTCATGGCATACTTGCCTTTGTTGAAAGAAAACGAAGGGAGAATTCAGAAGATACAGCAATAAAAGGCGAGGGAGAAGGACAGGGAAAACAGGCAAGGCTCTTAGCACCATTTTGCATAGCTGCATCAAACCTCCTTTGCTACTGATAGCATTCTGGAGCAAGCCACAGTTAGATGATTTCATGTTCAAGCATTTCATGTGTTAGGGACCAGCAATATTCCCACACTGCATCTGTTGGAGGTTCTGGATATGTCCACATCACACCCTTACCAAAACGAAATGATGAGAGTAGAGGCCAAGTATAACCTGAAAAATACCTCAACTTACAGAACTCAGCAAGTCCTCACCTCCCCTCACACAACTCACACCTTGTTATTAGGAATAAAATATGCATTTGTTATGAAAAACACTGCAGTGAGTGTAAAGCCAAAGCTGCTGTGACTTGTGAAAATGTCTTCCTTAAGGGTCAGTGTAAGGTTGATTCTATACCACATGCAACAATTTATCTGGGCTTCTTATCACAGAATCTTAGAAACATAGAATCAGCCAGGTTGGAAAACACCTCCAGGCTCATCTAGTTCAACCTAGCACCCAGCCCTATGCCAATCAACCAGACCATGGCACTAAGTGCCCCATCCAGGCTTTGCTTCAACACCTCCAGGGATGGCAACTCCACCACCTCCCTGGTCAGCCCATTCCAATGCCCATCACTCTCTCTGCCAACAACTTCCTCCTAATATCCAGACTAGACCTCCCCTGGCACAGCTTGAGGCTGTGTCCCCTCCTGTTGCTGGTTGCCTGGGAGAAGAGCCCAACCCCAGCTGGCTACAACCTCCCTTCAGGTAGCTGTAAGACAGCAATGAGGTCACCTCTTATTGTTTCTTAGACTTTATTGCTTGGAGAGGACACAATCTTTCCCACACATCCTCAGTTGTATGCATGGTACTGACCACAACAGGATCCCTTTTGACAGCTGTTGCTGTCTGACCCTTAGTAAGGAGCTGCTTTATGTAGGACTAATTTTTTGGAACTGGAAATCTCCTAAAAGGAAAGATGCATGGAATTTTAAAAATAATCACATGGAGCTGAAGACATGAAATAGAAATTCTGTTCATTATGGCTGGACTCAATGATTTCACAAGCTTTTTTTCCTGATCTATGAATATTATACTTTTATTCCCCTGTTCAAATGAACAAAGATATTAAAAATAAAAAATCCAACACCTTTTTTTTTCCAAATTGTGTCTGAAAGTCACATAGTGGCTTGTGAAAACAACACAAAAGCAGTTCCTGGGGATGTTTTTATATACATATAGCAAAAATGCAAATATAAATAAAAGCAGAGCGTGGTTAGCCTCTGCACAGATTTACAAGGAATCTCACACAAATTTTTGAGTGTCACTGTCATGGCAAAATGTCTCCCCAGTCCTTTCATGTGACGAAGACAAGATTGGAGAGGGTGAGGGTCTGACAAAGTTGTTGCTGCATCACTTTCTGTGGTTGTTGGTTCAGTGGTAGAATTCTTACTTGCCATGCTGGATGCCTGGGTGGCTCTGGCCAGCCTGATCTAGGGTAGGGTGTCCCTGCCCACGGCAGGAGGGTTGGAACCGGATGATCCTTGTGGGCCCTTCCAGCCCTGACTGATTCTATGATTCTCTGTAGCTGTGCTATGCATTTGCATACACCACCCCCCACAAGTGTATCATGCAGGATGGAAAGGACAGGCAATATGGGAAAAAGAATTAGTGATCAGCTAATCTAATTGGATGAATAAAATAATCAGGTATAATTACACAATTTAGTCAGATGTTTGTGGTAACTTAACAACAGCTCCGATCAGTTGGTATTTAGGAGTGTTTATTAAAAGCTAATGTCTCAATTTACAATTGTGTGTGTGTCCATACTTGAGAGCAGAGAGAATCATAGAATCAGGCAGGGTTGGAAGGGATCACATACAGAAGCTTTTATCTTCTAAGAAAGATTAAAGATCCTAGTTCTATATTTTGCAAGAAAAAAGAGATCATCACACATGAGCAGAAAGAAGCAGCTAAAAAGACAGGAGCTCAGGCTAAGTCTTAAGTGCAACTAGCACCCAGAGATGATGTCAGGATGTCATCAAGCCTAACCCTACCTAGCCGGGGGGCCAGCAGGCCCCCCGGCCTTTAGATCACCTCCACCATTCACCCAGTGTGCACCAGGGGCACTCACCAGTGGTGTCTTGAGGAGGATCCCTCTGCCCAGTTGGGCAAACTTGGGCCTTGCCTCTCCTGGGGCTCATTAAATAGGGGAGTGGGCAAGGAGGGCAAAGTGGTCACACCTGGGGTGGGAGGAAACTCCAACAATATATAGAAGGCAGCAAAAAGACTTGAATCATGAGAGCCAAAAAAGCAGCACTTCCAAGGAGGTTTCTGACACCTGCAGGTAAAGCAGTGACCTCACAGGCAGGCATCATGGCTCAACTCATCCTTCCTGAGAGTCAGCAGAAAAAAAGTGGCACAGCAGTTGGAAGAAGAGGTGAGTAGCTGGGCTGTAGAGTTGAACTAAGGCACTGTTTACATGGTCTTAAAGTACATTGAGTATAACTGTTAAAAGGTCTTTTCAGTAGATTTAGTACTTTGAATGCTTTGTCAGCTATTTGAGACTGTATTCAGGATGAGGGAAAGCCCTGCCTTAGCCATTAGAGAGATGTGTCATTAATTTAACTCAAAACACCAGACTACAATGAAAAAAAAAAAAAAAAAAAAGCAGTAACTTCGATTTAATAAGGAGTTAAGTCATGAAAGTTAATAGGACTCCACTCTTTGTATTGCAGAAAATACTCCACAGCAACTTACTTGCATGCTGAGTGTGTTTTCTAACTCTACATGTGCAGGTAGTTAACAGACTATACAGGAAAAGCTCCAGGTCACTTCTCATATCTCAGTTACAGAATCATAGAATGGTTTAGGTGGGCAGAGACCTCAAAGATCAGCCACTTCCAACCCCCCTGTGCCATAGGCAGGGACACCTCCCACTAGATCAGGTCACTCAGAGCCTCATCCAGCCTGGTCCTCAACACCTCCAGGGAGGGAGCAGACACAACCTCCCTGGGCAACCAGTCCCAATGTCTCGTCACTCTCCCTGTGAAGAACTTTCTCCTAACATCCCTCTGCCAGTTTATGTGTTCCTGCTGCCTTGCAGCAGACATGGAGAGAGGAATCATGTTTCCTGGCATTTACTCCTGCTCTTAGGGTGGTTTAAGTGTTGAAGAGCACCAATGCATGCACAGCTACTGCAACATCAGCCCAATGCTACTGACAGCATAGCCCAGCACTTTAGTGTGGGGTGAAATAAATCTGCAGACTGCTGCCATTTAGAATTTGTTTTGTTTTGATGTTAAGAAACTCTTCTGAAAGCAGAGTGAAATGCATAATAGAAAACATAGTCTTGTAATGCTGGCAAAGTTGTATCTGGTACTACTAAGAGAAAGCCTGCAGAATTCCACTTGCAGCTCAGAAAGCCTCCCTGATCTGAAGAAGTGAGAACTGCTGAAGTTCCTGGGAAGGGAGGAGGATGTATGAGAGTAACAACAAACAGCATTGTTCATTTTCATTGGGGTCATACAGAATTGCTTTTCTCTACAAGCAATTTTTTTTTTTTTTAAGTTTCATAGAGCCTCAGAATGATTTAGTTTGGAAGGGACCTTAAAGAACATCTAGTTCCAAGGACACCTCCCACCAGCCCATCTTGCTCAAGGCCTCATCCAACCTGGCCTTGAACATCTCCAGGAAGGCAGCAGGCACAACCTCTCTGGGCAACCTGTGCCAGTGTCTCACCACCCTCAATGCACGCAACTTCCTCCTAACATCTAGTTTCAATCTCCCCTCTGCAAGCTCAAGCCCATTCCTCCTCATCCTGTCATTACAAGACCTTGTCAGTAGTCCTTCCCCAGCCTTCCTGTAAGCCCCTTTCAGATATTGGAAGGCTACTACAAGGTCTCCTCAAAGCCAAGTATTTGTAGCAACTTTAGAGGAGACACCTCCAGGGAGATTGTGGAGCACAGAATTGCCCACTGTGATCCAAGATCCCATTCTGTGCTACTGTGCTCCACAACCTCCCTGGGCAACCTGTGCCAGCATCTCACCACCCTCACTGCAAAGAATGTCTTCCTAATTTCCAGTCTCCATTTCCCCTCTGCCAGCTTCAATCCATTTCCCCTTGTCCTGTCAAAAGTCCATCTCCAGCCTGAGCAACATTACACATTTTAAGACCCAAAACATTTGGTGAGTTTAAAGAGGATTTACATAATCTGATTAAGCATATCCACTAGCCTGACAAATAAAAAAAAAAAAAATCACATTTATGTGCTCAATTTCACTCATAAGGAAAGGAAGACAGATATTATATAGCCATAATTTGGGGACAGTGACATAGGGAAGGGGTTGTCCTGTAGGTATCTGAGGCAGCATTTTTGTGACACCATACATTTAAGAGCTGTTTTTCTAACATAGCACTTCCATCACTTTTACATTGAGAGCAGGACTCATCTGTCACCACACACTAAGTCTGGTTTTTTGCTTTATAAATATTTCAATAAGGCAGATTTGCATGATAAAAGTCTAATTTATTGGCACTTATTTCACTACACTCCTCCATCACTTTCACCTGGAAACATTTTCCTTCATAGGACCACTGAGAAATATTCCACCTTCAAAGCTAAACAGCAGAACAAACAATTCTTCTGACAGGTTTAAGAGGAGCAAAATGCTCACAGGTAAGTTTCCACACCCAGAAACACTTCCTTACTACTGCCCCGAGACATATTCGCTGCTATTGGAACCTCATCGATGTCATTTCCATTTTCACTCCTCTTTGAAAGACAACTTTGACACATTGGCACGTTTACTAAATAGTTGTGACATGGTTCCTAGTTTGAGAGAACAGGACTAGGAAGATTAACCTACTGAAAAAAAAAAGAAAACAACAAACCCAACAAAACTAAACAAAAAATTCAATTCAAACAGATATTAATTTAAACTAAGAACCTTGTCCTAGAGGTAGAGCTTGGTCTAATAGAAGTAATACATCACTATATTTTTTTTTTCCCCCCCTTCAGAGACAGTCATTAATTCACATTGTGCTGATAGAGTGTATCCATCACAGGACAGCAGTGGCAGAAATGCCACTGCTGTCTTTGATCAATAGTTGATTTGTACACTATGCCTTCTCCTTTCAGATACCATTGGTTTAATGTGTAACTGACTATTGACACTAACGTGGCACCTGAAAGTGCCCCTCAGGGTCCAGCTGTTGCTGCTCCTGAGGAACTCTGTCCCTTCTCTGAACACTGGAAATGTTCTAGTGTATACTGAGATATGACAGGAGGTGGAAGAGCCCACAGAAAAAAATCACAGACTCATAGAAGGGTTTAGGTTGGAAGCTCAAAGCTCAGCCAGTTCCAACTCCTTGCCATAGGCAGGGACACCTCCTGCTAGAACAGGTCGCTCAAGACCTCATCCAACCTGGCCTTACGCTTAGGACAATGTGTAGCAAATGCTGCCTAGACAGTCCAAGGTGTTTTGTGGGCACAAGAGCTGCAGTGAGTCCCATGGAATTTAAGAGGGTTGACGTTTGCTAGTTTTCAGAGGGAGATTTTCTTCTGTCACTTAAAACACTCAATATGGAAAAACTGCTCTGAATTTTTTAATAGCAAAACACATTAAAGAGGTAAGAAATGTTGCTGGACTCATTAGCAGAGACAAACTTATGTTTTTGTTGTTTTTTTTTTTTTGTGGGACACAGGAGTAAGCAAACCCAAGAAGATGAAGTCACAGTTGTTGGACCAGCAGCAAAGGTAGCACATGGTAGGAGGCAAAGCTGTATTTTTGAAAGCAAGGAAGGCTACAGTACTGAGGTTGAGAGATGCTTTGTCCCTGTGGGTAGATGATTACTCCTCAGACTTTGGGGAGTACCAGGAAAGATGCAGCTGAGACAGGAACAAGAAATAATCTACCTGATGAAGCAATGCTGGTTTATAAAGGAGGACTCCTGTTTCAGAAGACAGGACAGCAGAAGCTGGAATGAGGGTCATTAGCCACTGCAAAGCTTAATGCCCTCTTACTCAGCACCACCTGACAGGCTTTCCACTCCAAGCACCCAATCAGGGACTTTGCTCTCCACCTGTTGCTGCTGCTTGTGGGTTCTGGACCCTATCCCCAGCTGTCTCTGCCTTCTAGGTGATGTTTAGCATAATTTGGGTAGAGAGATGAGTATGTACTTTGCTTCATTATCATGCTGGAGGGTGTCAATTTTAACATTAAAACTGCAGTTTGGATATCCTGCTCTTCAAATATGTTTTGAAGTTGAGTGCTTGTGGGATTGTGAGATGAGGAACTTGGCCTTGGTTCTCACAGTTGGGGAAAACAATCTAGCATGGGCCCCTGGCTCCCATAACAGGGCAGCTGCCTCCCACAAGGGTAAAGAGATAGTGAAACATCTGGTTAGAGAATAACAGGTTATCATGAATATTAATGAATGGGACTGTGTTTAATTATGCCAACCAATTAGTATGCTTCTGATTAGCATGGACAGCATCCTGCAGAGCTCATCTTACCTATCAGAATTAGGCATATTGCTTTAGCCTGGTAAGAAAACACTATGAAAGGACTATCCTGTTGCCAATAAAGGGTTTCGACTTCATACATCATATTGATGTTTTTGTGTCCTTTTGGCCCTGCATGTGAAAAATGACCCTGGCAGGTGCTTATGTTATATCAGCCTTGTTTCATTTGTTTTAGCCAGAACAGGAGCACCTTAATACTTGAAAAACTTTCCTTCAGCCATTTGGCCCACCAGCTTTGAGGCTCTTCATTTAATGTAAACATCTCTTTGTCGGTGATGACCTTGGTTCTCAGACACACTAAATCAACTTTCATTCCTGTCCCGTGGTAAGCTAGGCAGCTATCCCACCTACCCTGCTTCTCTAGCATTACTGACTGCACCTTACATTGCTTAATCAAGAAACTCTAAGTCACACCAGTTTGGATACAGCAACTCTGTCTTCCCTTTGCCTGGTGACTTCTGGTCATAAGCTGTTGACAGAGGAAACTTATGAAATGCAAAGGCAGTGGCTACTGTCAAATCCATATGGCCTGCCCACTGCTCATTAATGATTGTAATGTTGCACATCACAGCAGGTCATCTTCTTGTTCCTGAAACCACTGTCCATGAAGTATTATTGGAAGAGGAAAGTGGCAAAATCCCTCATTATGACTGAAAAGCATGAACCCGAAAAGCAGGAGTACTGCCACTGCTAGCAAGTGTCAGAGAACAGAAGGCCTCGTGCACAAACATCTGCAATCTCTAAGCACTTCAGAGTAAATCCGCATGGAGACATATCACTACATCATGGTAAGTGACTACAGTACTGCAATTATCTCTATCAAGCATAATTTTATCATCTCAGTGCAATTATTTGTAAGAGAATGAGCGCTGAGTTATCTTAGACTGCTTTGAGTAAGACCTCAAAACGCCTGGGCTGGAGCCACTGCTTCAGCTGCTTCACATTAAGCCTAGCCTGCTAATTAAGTTAGGATAATGAGTGTTTTGAGCTAGAGAACAATGATGGATTTAATTTCCTCGCGGGTTTGTTGCAACTTACATGTTAAGACCCTGTGGAGGTAATTTATTTTGGGGGAAGACAGACTAAGAAAACGCCGCATGCGCATATGCCCTCCTGTGCCCCCAAACATGCTTTGCTCATAGCTGCTGACAGACAATAAAAGATCAGGTGGAGCTCTCAGCCTCCCTCTCCCCCCTCAGGAAAACGACACACTCTTCTCCCTTTTCCACCACCTCTGATGATAGGCAGCAAGATTTCAAGACATCAGGTTGGTATGCTGTACGGGCCAGGACAAAAAGGAACAGTATCTTCCCCGATGCGTTGTAGGCGATGTGCCATTCATTGGTCTTCTTTTCAAAAACGCTTTTTAAACCAAGAATTAATGCAGCCATAGGTAGTGCAGCATACAAAGCCCTACAGGGAGCAGGAATAGTCACCTTTTACAGTTTAAGGGAAAAAAAAAAAAAATCAAACTCTTATACCCTGATGAAAGTCGATGAAGCGCCAATATCTGCGTTGCCAGTGACAATTCAGGTTTGCTTGTAAAAGAATCAAGTATCTACAAGGGTTACCAATACAGAAGCTTTCATCTTCTAAAAAAAGATTAAAGATCCTGGTTCTGTATTTTGCAAAAGAAAGGGTGTAAGGCAAAGAAGGAATAACAAAGGGGCGGAAGAGCAGAACGCACAGAAGCTAGCGGCGTTGGACAAAGACAGGAGAGATGCATTTTGATATTTTCACCCTGGACACACCCTGGGAAATCACAGCTGGGTGCAATGCAATCACTGCTTTTCAGCAAATTGCTTTCCCTGTGATCCTTCAGAGACTTCCTCTCCTGCAGCAGCATTCTAACCCAGCCACCTTCCTCCTTCAACTTCTCTGCTTCCAGAACCATAACTTTTCCATTTCATGCATTTTCTGCCTCACTCTGGCTGACCATTTTTCTTGCTTTCTTCTCTATCATGACTGGTACTCTTTCCTCTTGAGCTGTACCCCCTCAGCCCTTTGGGTGTTAACCATTAAACTTTCATCTCTTGCATATCCAAGAGTTTTGAGTATGTCTCTACCATCTGCCTTGTCTGCCAAGCTTTTTTCTTCTCTCCTCGCATAGAGCAAAGTTGGAGGTGGGGAGATTCAGACTGGATGTGAAGAGGAAGTTCTTCAGCATGAGAGTGGTGAGGCCCTGGAACAGGTTGCCCATGGGTGTGGTTGGGGCCATTTCCCTGGAAGTGTTTAAGGCCAGGCTGGATGAGACTGTGGGCAGCCAGATCTAGGGTAGGGTCTCCCTGCCCATGGCAAAGAGGTTGGAACTGGATGATCCTTGTGGTCCCTTCCAACCCTGACTGATTCTATGATTCTATCTTGCACTGCTTACCCAGAATGGAAGGAGTCCATATGGGCAATCACTCAATGCTCTTTTGAATTTATTCTGTTTACATTTCCTGCCAGTTATACAAAATGGAAAGGGCTTGTTAGCCTACCTCTTCACCCAGGTAGTGCAAATGGATCTAGCTAATAAACTCCTTCACACACTCACAGATTTATTTCTCATTCAGACTGCACTGTCATTTTCCCTTTCATCTTTCCAGTAGCCCAAGGTGAAAAACATTCTGCAAAGGGAAGTGATTCCCTAGTTTAATTGCTGCAGGCAAAGTTTTCTGACTACTGGAGTTGGTTTTAGTCCCTTGCTGTCCTCTTCCTGGCTCCCTGCAGAGAACAGAGCTTTTGGAAGGCTTAATTTAAAAAAAATATATATATAGCAGTTTAATTAATGCTATGATTAATCAGTGTTTCTAAAGTCCTTTGAAGAGGAAAAGGGCTGTGCGAGTGCTGAGTGGAATTTTAGTTTTATCTGTATTATTTTCAGAGATAGTATAATATTTTGCTAATAGTGTGATTCAAGGGACTTTAAATGAGGCCATAACGAAGAAATAAGAAAGCAATCTATTTTTGGAAAAATAAGTTTAGGCTTCAAGATCCCTGCCCTGCTCCAACACTTGCTGAAATTAATGAGCCTGTCTGCCAATGTCAAAAGGTATTAAACTGGATTCACGAAGAAGCAGTTTTCCTTTTCTGCTCTGGCTCTTACTTTGTGTCCAAGACAGAACAAGATTCTGCCAGCAGACTGATGTAACTGAAATGATTCTCAACTAGACATTATCCTGCTTTAACTGTTATGAAGCAATTGCTATTTGTTTGCTACTGTTTTCCCACTTCTTCACTTGTGCTCTAAATATTGGAGTAAAATTGTCCCCAGTGTGTCTGAAAGACTGATTATTCTTGCATGCTTTCCTATGCAGGTACAACATACACAGAAATTGTTATGAGAGGTACATTAAAATACTAGGAGAAAACTTAAAATGGATCCTCACGATACAGCCTGTTACTAAAAGACTAAACAAAGTGGATGGAGGTAAATGTGTTGAGTCAATAAATATAGATCTTGGGAAAGTGATAGTATAATTTGAAAATAGCTCTGCAACAAACATCAAACCCCTTCCAAGTCGTATCACTATGCTCATACATTCCTTAATTGCTGCAATGTTCAGATGTTTCTAAAGTCATCACCATGAAAACCCCACACGGAGCAGTAAGGATAATTCATCTGTGCACGACAGCAGAACAAGAATACTGACAACACAGGCCAGTGTTTCACATTGCTTTCCTGTGTGCCATACAATAACATCATTTCATGGAAATCACAGCATCACAGAACATCAGGGGCTGGAAGGGACCTTGAGAGCTCATTTGGTCCAACCTCCCTGCCAGAGCAGGATCATCCAGAGCAGATCACACAGGAACACATCCAGCTGGTTCTTGACTATCTCCAGAGAGGGAGACTCCACAACCCCCCTGGGCAGCCTGTTCCAGTGTTCTGTCACCCTCACAGGGAAAAAATCCTCATGTTTCTGGGGAATTTCCTATGCCTCAACTTCCACTCATTGTCCCTTGTGCTGTCACTGGGCATCACCCAGCAGAGCCTGGCTCCAGCCCCCTGCCACTCACCCTTTATGTATTCATAAATATCTATTTATATTCTGTAAATATGTATTTACAGAATCTCATATTGGGAGATTCTGTGCTCCACCACCTCCCTGGGCAACCTGTGCCAGTGTCTCACCACTCTCACTATAAATAACTTCCTCCTAACATCCAGTTTAAATCTCCCCTCTGCCAGTTTAAACCCATTACCCCTTTGCTCCCATTAGCCATGGTGTTTCTGCAGGACAAGCTGCTTCCCAGCTTCTCTGACTTAGCAGAAAGACCCAATTAAAGGTCCTGCCTATGAATCACATTCAGTGGAAAGCAGCTGGAGGACAGTGATGGACCTGATGCAACACACTGGCAAATGTCACTGGGCTTCCCTTTGACAATTATGCCAAATATTTAAATGGCATCACTAAACTTAATGGATCTTAAATGTCATAGCCCTACTCTTCTAAAGAAATTACACTCAGATACATGAAACTTTGGTGAACAAGATGAGGGAAGGAGAGAGAATATTAGTACTGGAATATCAGGTTTTGAATGAGAGGCAGTGAACAGCCAGGGGTTCTTTTAAATATGGACTCATCTATTACAATCAGCAAGATAAAAACATTTGCAGTCCTATTTGCATGGCATTTATAGCAGGCAAACCACACTGCAAAGATTCTTCAAAAATCACTCATATAAAGCACACTCCTAACAATGATGCAATATTCTACTGGATACTTCTGAGTTTCCAGATTTACTTTGAAAATCTCTGCACTTCTCTTGAGGAGAAGGACTTGAGGGTAGCAGTTGATGAAAATCTCAATGTGAGCCAACACTGTGCATTTGCAGTCCAGAAGACCAACCATATTCTGGGATGCATCAAAGGAAGTGTAACTCCCAGGATGAGGGAGGTGATTCTCCCTCTCCTGCTCTGCTCATCTGAGACCCTACCTGGAGTACTGTGTCCATTCTGGTGCCCCCAGCGTAAGAGGGACATGGAAATGCTGGAGCAGGTCTAGAGGACCAGAGAGATGATCAGAGGGCTGGATTACCTCCCCTGTGGAAATAGGCTGCAAGAGTTGGGGCTGTCCAGACTGGAGAGCAGAAGACTCTGGGGAGACCCTCTAGCTTGAGGAGGGTAGATTTAGACTAGATATTAGGAAGGAATTCTTTATAGTGAGGGTAGTGAAACACTGGAACAGGTTGCTCAGGGATGTCTCCTTCCTGGAGGTGTTCAGGGCCAGGTTGGATGAGCCTTGAGCAACATGGTCTAGTGGAGGGTGTTCTGCCTATGGCAGGTAGGTTGGAATTAGATTATCTTTAAGGTCCCTTTTAATCTCAACCATTCTATGGATCTATGAACTACAATTTGCACCTCTTCCACCTTCTAAATGTGGCTTTGTTGTGTTTGCTTCCTAACCCGCTGAATTCTCTTTGTTCGCTTCAGTGGCAACTGTACAGCAATTCTCTAGCCACGGGGCTCCTAATTGCAATGTCTCATTAGCACTGCCAGGCTAATAGTTACTGATCTCTTCACTTTTAACTAGATTCTAGAATAAAAAGGCTAACAAAAGAGACAACATTGGATTTCCCTAAGAACGGGGAGATGGTTACAACAAAGCTAATCTCCGACTCTTAATCAATTTTCACCTTACTTGAAGCTTGAACTAAAAGTGCAGTTCTTCTTTCTCTTTTGAATAACTCTGCCTCAGCTTTGAAGTTTCTGTAAGCTGGGGATAGCTTATCGGAAGAGCCCCAGTGAATGAAAGATGCTTAAATAGGGCTAGGAGTGAGCAAGATGAATTTCAGTCTCCCTAGGAAGAGGCTGAGCTCTTGGGTGCAAGGCATATGCCTATTCAATCCCAAGGCAGAGGAAACGGATTTAGCTACAGTGGATAATGCACAGAAATCCATCCTCAGAACCCCTGCCTCAAAGGCTTTGCTTGCTGTCTAGGGTTGTTAGGGGCTCGCAAGAGAGCCTTTTCTTTGGGGCTGGAGAGTGCAGTGCAGCATTGTATGAGAGAGGATAACACCTTTGACTGCTGAAGACACAATACCTACGGAGGGAAATGATAATGTGCTGCCTTGCTAGCCTCTCTGAGAGCAGATTCCAGAGGAGGCTGCTTTTGTAGGGCTGAGGAAAGCAGCTTATCTGGTTTAGTACTCTAATTCTCTAGTAAAGACATGAAGGAATTACCCAAATGGTGGATTATTTTTTTTTAGGGAGGGGGAGAAGAAAGGAGTTGTTTTTTTTTTTTCAGTAACAGAACAATTTACAGTACTAGGACACGTGGTGGCTGGATTCTAACAAAATAAAACAACTTTCAGTAAGCAAGTGTAAAGATTTATCAGGAAATGACCACATTTCAATCCTCACAAGGACTACCAGGTCAAGTTAGAGGTTTCCAACCTTCAGGCTGGCTCTTCACCTGACTTGCATGAGTTAATTTTGTTTAATAGTTCAGCTGTAATAAGAAAGAGTAATTTATTGCTCGTTCAGAGTAGTGATTGGCTTGAGAGCAGCCCTGAGGAGAGTGACTTGGGGGTGCTGCTGGAGGAGAAGCTCAATCTGAGCTGTCAGTGTGCTCTGGCTGCCCAGAGAGCAACCAGAGCCTGGGCTGCAGCAAGAGCACTGTGGGCAACAGGGTGAGGGAAGTAATCCTGCCCCTCTGTTCTGCACTGCTGAGACCCCACCTGGAGTCCAATTCTGGAGTTTCTGGAACAAAAGGGATCTGGAGGTGCTGGAAGGTGTCCAGAGAAGGGCCATGAGGGTGATCAGAGGGCTGGAGCTGCTTTGCTATGAGGAGGGACTGAGAGAGCTGAGGCTGTTCAGTCTGGAATACTGTGTCCAGTTCTGGGCTTCCCAGACCAAGGAGGACAGGCAACTGCTTGAGAGCAGCAAGGAGTCAGAAAGACCATTTGGAGTCTAGAACATCTCTCTTATGAAGAAAGGCTGAGGGACTTTGGTCTTTTTAGCTTAGAGAAGGCTGTGGAATGTTATCAATACTTAAGCCGTATGAAGAGAAGCTGAGGGAGCTGGGGATGTGCAGCCTGCAGAAGAGGAGGCTCAGGGAAAACGTCATTATGCTCTACAACTCCCTGAAGGGAGGCTGTAGCCAGCTGGGGCTGGATTCTTTATCCAGGAAAGCAGCAACACAAGGAGGAGACACAGTCTCAAGTTGTGCCAGGAAAGGTCTAGGCTGGATGTCAGGAGGAAGTTCTTGCCAGAGAGAGACTGGCATTGGAATGGGCTGCCCAGGGAGGTGGTGGAGTCACCATCCCTAGAAGTGTTCAAGCAAAGCCTGGATGGGGCACTTAGTGCCATGTTCTGGTTAATTGGCTAGGGCTGGGTGCTAGGTTGGGCTGGATGAGCTTGGAGGTCTCTTCCAACCTGGTTGATTCTATGGTTCTATGATACTTCAAGGGTGAGTGTCAGGAGGATGGAGCCAGTCTCTTGTCAGTGGTGCCCAGTGACAGGCCAAGAGGTACTTGAACATAAATGGTTCCCTCTAAACATGAGGAGGAATTTCTTTATGTTGACATTGGTGGCACAGTGGAACAGACTGCCCAGAGTGACGATGGAGTCTCTGCATAGTCATTCATTAACAGGATGTTAGGAGAAAGTTCTTCACAGTGAGGGTGGTGAGACACTGGAACAGGTTGACCAGGGAGGTTGTTGGCTGCTCCTTCACTGGATGTGTTCAAGGCCAGGCTGGATGAGGTCTTGAGCGTCCTGATCTAGTGGGAGGTGTCCCTGCCTATGGCAGGGGGTTGGAATTGAATGATCTTTGCAGTCTCTTCCAACCTAAACCATTCTATGATTCTATGATTCAAGGACTCAGCATCTTGAAATAAAGGGTCTGGGAAACCTCCAAAGCCTCTAATGGCTTTGATACCACCAACAGCAACCCCTCCACATGCTCTGGGTACTGTCTGATACTATAGTGCAGCCCTGGAAATCCAGAGAGACTGTGTTGTGAGTAAACACTCAAAAGCCTCTTAGCAAATCTCTAGCAAAATTCAGTAAATTCTGAAGTAATCTGAATCCCTCCTGTCTTGGCAGTAGAAAGGAGCCTCCTGAATCCCCT
>VWZI01006783.1:157909-192657 GCA_013396835.1 Psilopogon haemacephalus
AAACTGTGAAAATGCATTTATTTTTAAAAATGTCTCATTGTAAGCTACTCAACTAATTTTCTGGGCTTACACAGCCTAAAAGGAGGTAAACTGGCACAAGATCATCTAGCACCCACAGGGATTTTGTGTAGCTAGACTGTTAGCTTAGACAGTTCTGGCTGCCCACAAGGATGAGTAATTCTGGAATTTTAGTGGTTCCTTCCCTGCACATTCATCAGCGTTTATAAAGCACACAATGAAATACACAATCTGTATTTCATTGTATTTCTGTACAATGAAGTACAGATTTTATTTCGTTGTATTTTTGTAGGGCAGGGCTCCAAAAAGCTCCTGAAATAAAAAAAAAAAAAATTAAAAATCCTCTCTTTGGAGGTGTCTCTCAGTTGATTTAAGTCTGTTCAATACCTGCAGTGAAAAGGGGATCATATCGAAGATGTTCAATTATCTAGTTTATTATTTTCTAAAAGAAAAAAAAAAGTCTTCAATTACATGTTAAAAATCAAATTATTTCATTCTTTTGTCTTAACCTGATCTTTCAATTTGCACTACACAGATTACCTTCCTACACAAAGAGCCTGAGTTTCGGCTGCAATGCATATAAATGCCTTTTAAGATCAATTCATGAAGTCTGATCCATCATTATAAAGTATCATACATTATACATATAGAAAATTGCTAACTCTAGGGAGTAGTTCATTGTATCTTTTTTGTGCTTGCACAATCTGCCGCATCCGTGGCACAGCCACACGAGGAAGCAGAAGGAAAATGAAAACCACGGAAATAATAAAGACTATCAGTAATAGCAGGTTTCAAATCATGTCATGGAGATGCCATGGAGAGATCAATGGGGCTTTGAAGCTGAGTCTAGGAGTTCTGAAGGCTTTCTTCAGGGAGGAAAAGTACACTTTTTGTTGTGTTTTGTTTTGGTTGGTTGGTTGGTTTTGTTTTGTTGCTGTTGTGTCAATTGAACCCATGGAGGTATTAAGAATCAGAGCCTTGCCTCATGGAATTAGGATAAGGCCACTCAGCAAACTGATTATTTACTGACTTATCTCAGATGATGAGAATTTGTTATCCTTTTAAAACTTTGTTAACTGCACACTACAAAACTATGATTATTCAACCCCAGCAGTTTGTGCTGGGGGAATTGGAGGATTTGAATAAGAAATTAGGCTATAGGCTGAGAAATGAAAATACTGATGGTGCTGCTTCGCTCATAGCTATACGGAGAAAGAGAAACCAAAATGTTTAAGAATTGTAACCCAAATATAGATAAGTCAGAGGGTCAGACTGTTTCAGACCGCTCTGGGCTGTGGCTGCTCCTGCAGGGCTTTCTCCTTTCCTAGCTGGATCTGAATAATTCCACTAACTTCTTTCCTGCTGCTAATCCCCCTGGCCCATCTACCTTCACCTATCTGCTGCATCAACAGCTGGTGAGATAAGACTGGGGAAGGGGGGAAGGTGGTAGGGGTGGTTAGAGACCCCTCTTAGGGATTTTGATCTCTGGGAGGGCTGTGGTGTTTCTGTATTACCTTTTTACTGTACGTATCTGTAAATATCTGTTACACATTGTAAATATCTGCTTGTGTGTTGTGCAAAGCCGTAAATATAAAGCTTCATTTATTAACTTCCAGCCAACTGAATCCTAGCCTGGGTTATTTCAAAGTGTGGGGGAGCAGCTAACTGCCAAACCACCACACAGTTATAAGTATGGAACAGAAGAGTTGGATTGTTTTTGCAACTGCTTGCTATGTAGGTGTGCCAGCTGATTTAAGTCTGACATCTGCTCAACTCTTATCCAAAACCAGAACTCCAGAAATAAGCAGAAAGCCAACACGCAGTGTCTGTGCTTCCAGCCAGTCTCAGAGATAACTACATGCATGTAAAAGTACAATACCAATGAGGAGATGCAAGAATTCATTTGTAAAGGCTTCAGCAAAATGCCATTAGTCTGCTGTCTGTAAGCAAAAGGCTATTTGAAGTTTGAATAATGCCATCTCAAATAAGAGCCTTTAACACTAAACCCCATAACAAATTCTGGAAACAACTAGTGTATGGCTTAGTTCTTATAAGCAAGCAAATCCTACATCAAAGTACTTTTAAGGAGAACAATTCCTTGATAAGAAAAGAGCAGCATTTGAAGATGCCGCTCAGAAAGCAAGTATGAGACTGGGTTTTCTTTTCAGAGCTGCCAAACTGACACTGGGGTCACCTGTGTTTTGGCACAGAATGCAGTCACCTCTGCATGCCAGGGCAACAGATAGCAACCAGCAAGGTTATGTAAGCACCTCATGGTCAGAAACGTAGAGAAAAACTAATTTCAATTTAATTGCATTGAGACTGAATTAGAACACAGACTCTGTCACCTTTGGAAAGGGTGCTTGGGTTTTGCCCTTAACATTCCCCCTTGTCTAAGCAATCACTACTCTGCAATAGGCAGAAGACAAGTTGGGGAACACTGGAATAAATGACTGAGTATGCCTTAAAATTTGTATCTAGGGATGGGGAGGTTGTGTATTACTTCATCTGTCAGCAGCTAACCTGGGAACTAGGACTGTAGATGATTTTGCAAGAACACCTGAACTAATTCAGAGCAAATCCTAGAATCACAGAATGGTTTAGGTTGGAAGGGATCTCAAAGCTCAGCCAGTTCCAACCCCCCCTAGACACCTCCCACTAGAACAGGTTGCTCAAGGCTTCATCCAGCCTGACCATGAACACCTCCAGGGAGGTTGTGGAGCACAGAATCTTCGATCACATTGGGTGATTCTGTGCTCCACAACCGCCCTGGGCAACCTGTGCCAGTGTCTTGCCAATCTCACTACAAAGCACTCCTAGCATCCAGTTTAAATCTCTCCTCTGCCAATTTAAACCCATTCCTCCTCATCCTGTCATTACAAGACCTTGCCAATAGTCCCTCCCCAGCCTTCCTGTAGCCCCCTTCAGATACTGGGAGGCCACTTCAAGTCTCCTGGAAGCCTTCTCTTCTCCAGGCTGCAGAGCCCCAACTCTCTCAGCCTGTCCTTATAGCAGAGCTGCTTCAGCTGTCTGAGCATCTTGGTGGCCTCCTCTGGACTGCCTCCAACAGTTCCATGTCCTTCTCGTGTTGATGCACAATTGCCACTAATATGCTTGGAAGCAATCAAGCAGTAGAATGAGGGGACACATTCCCAAGTTGTAGCAGGGGAGGTATAGACCACATGTTAGGAGGAAGCTGTTGCCAGAGAGAGTGATTGGCATTGGAATGGGCTGCCCAGGGAGGTGGTGGAGTTGCTGTCCCTGGAAGTGTTGAAGCAAAGCCTGGATGGGGCACTTAGTGCCATGGTCTGGTTGATTGGCTGGGGCTGGGTGCTAGATTGGAGTGGATGAGCTTGGAGGAGTCTTCCAGTCTGGTTGATTCTATGATTACATTTAACTGAAACACATTCACACATTTCTCATCTCCACATCCAATATCCTTTGAATCAGGAGCCCCTGCCCCAGCTCAATTCCCAGGACCCTCATGTTTGAGGAAGAAAGGATGCTAATTTCCTCTATCAAATGCTAGTTCACCTGTTAGATTGCACTCTTTCACCAACATGCAAAGAACAGGAGATGAGTTCCAATCCCTTCAAAGAAAAGGGCTTCTATTAAAAAAAAAAAAAAAAAAAAGCTCTACATTTCTTGTCACTTGAAAATCACTTCAGTTGGTAAAAGTTTCAGATGAAAAGGTTATTCTGCATCTCACATATCATCAAACTAGCTCTCTGTTCTACAAATTGAAGCTGGCACTTAGCAGGGTGGGAACATCTGTTTTGATAAGCACATCTGTTAATGAAACTCGGATTTTCAAAAGTGTTTTGTAGATTCAGGATCATTCCTCACGGGTTTAAAAGCACTTTTAAAATTATTTTGGCGGGTTTGTGACATTTACTTCTCTACCTTTGTTAGGTTTTATGGGATATGAGACTGAATTTTATGCACTTTCCGGATCAGGACGCTGAATTTCTCAAAAAGACATGCAGCACTTCTCAGCATGAAAACACTGAGAAACAGAGATGAAAATTAATATTGAATTGTTCGAAGCATCAATCTTCTGAGCGAGGAAAGGAGAAACAGCACAGTTTAGTTGCTTCCTATCTTGTGCAGAGGAATAGAACCAAAGAGAAATTGTTTACCTCAATCTAAAAAAAACCCCAAAAATAGAGTGCAGGTTGGGGCACTTTCTTGTGTGTGAAATGCACATCCGTGAAGTGAAAATCCACATCTACTTGATGCTGGTTTTGGCACTCTCACTGAACTTAAGCCTTCCCAGGTCACCTCTACATGTTATGATTTCTACTCAGTGTTTGTGTACTGGCTTGAGGTTAATTGGAATATTTTAATAAGAGGAATTAGATTATAGGCTGAGAAAGGAAAACATTGGTGATGTCTCCTTCACTCACAGGTTTGCCAACTGGTAAGAACACAAACACAGATAAGACAAAGCGGCTTGGGTCTGAGCTCTGGGCTGTTGGTCTCTCCCTTTCCTTGCCTTCCAGATGGAGCTGTGTAACCAAACTTACCAATTTTGCTTCTAACCCCCCACCCCGGATGATCTTTCCTATTTACCTGGCACATAAGACAGACACTAGGCTAAGATTGGGTGGTGGTGGGGAAGGTGGAAGGGTGGTTGGGGACTCTGATCTCTGTGAGGGGCATTGCGTTTCTGCATTACCTTTTTACTGTATATATCTGTAAGTATTTGTAATCCATTGTAAATCTCTGCTTGTATATTGTGCTAAGCTGTGAATATGAAGCTTCATTCCTTAATTCCCATCTGGTTGAGTCTAGTCTGGGTGATTTCAGTGGCGGGGGAGGGTGGGGAACTCCCAAACCATCACAGTTTGGTCTTAAGTGATACTGAATGTGAATATGGACTTGTAAAATCTATAACAAAGACTTTAATGTTTATACTCCTTAAAACATTATATGGCATTATATAAAATTACTGCTGCCTCCAGATATGCTTTCATGATGCAACACTGAAGAAGATTCTCTTGAGACCAGGGCAGTCCTTCTGCCCCTGGACTCGGGACTAGTCACACCAAATCTTGAGTGCTGTGTCCAGTTCTGGGCACCTCAATTCAAGAGAGATGTTGAGGTGCTGGAATGTGTCCAGAGAAGGGCAGCAAGGCTGGGGAGGGGCCTGGAGCACAGCCCTGTGAGGGGAGGCTGAGGGAGCTGGGGGTGTGCAGCCTGCAGAAGAGGAGGCTCAGGACAGAGCTCATTGCTGTCTACAACTACCTGAAGGGAAGCTGTAGCCAGGTGGGGTGGGGCTCTTCTCCCAGGTAACCAGCAACAGAACAAAAGGATACAGGCTCAAGCTGTACCAGGGCAGGTTTAGACTGGATGTTATGAGGAAGTTCTTGCCAGAGAGAGTGATTGGCATTGGAATGGGCTGCCCAGGGAGGTGGTGGAGTCCCCATCCCTGGAGGTGTTTAAAAAGAGGCTGGATGAGGCACTTAGTGCCAGGGTTTAGTTGATTAGAAGGGTTAGGTGATAGGTTGGACTTGATCATGTCAAAGGTCTTTTCTAACCTGGTTAATTCTGTGATTCTGTGAGACTTTGGAATTTAAAACAGAAGTACTTGCATTTTCTAGGACTCACACAGGACCCATTACACCACAAAATCTGAGATATAAGGTGACGAAAGTGGGAGGAGCACCTAGAATTGACACTTTCTCCCTTTTGTCCACCACAGAAGCCAACCTGACCACCATCTTTTTTCAAACAGTTCACAGGCAGTAGGGAAGTTCAGGCGTAAAAGATTTAATTTACTCTTGAGACAGCTCGATCCTGACTTGGATAATAAAATGGAATTTTAGTTTTACCAACCCTGCTTTGCTTCTCAAATCCCTTCACTTGAGAATGTTATTTAATAAGAACCGACTGAGGAAGGAAACCTTTCCTAACCTCTATAATTACAGGTCTGCTTGTTCAGAAATGTATTTGAGATAAACTGGAGCAGAAGGCAATGCACAAGTGGCTAGAGGCAGACAAAAAGTCAAAATCTCCTTGACACAAGGCTTTTACAGAAAAAAATACTCAGCATTTAAACTTTTACCAGTGTAAATTCTCAGGTAACTTATGTCTAGAAAACTAGAAACCAGGGGGTTTGAACTCTGCCACACAGGTGTTACAAAACGTCAGTGCTCAATTAGGCACTGAGCACCTTAACTAGCATCTTTCTTCTGGTGGTTAGGAGCATCAGTTATAAATGCAGGACTGTACCTTCCATTCCCTAAATCAGCTTCTTACTCAGGTGTCTGTTTATTGAAATACAGGTTTTATATACAGCTGAACTATTAAACACAAGCGATGAAGTGCAATAAAAGCTGACACCCAATTAACCAAACCGCAGTCTGAATGCAATCTTCACCTTCTTCACCCTACAATACCTGACTAATGCTTTCTGGCATCTTGTGCACTGCAAGTTTATGTCAATTTAACATTCCAACAACCAAAACGCTTTGCAAGGCAACTGAAAATTCAATTGATAAAAAACTGTCTCCCTCTCAGACCCTTGCAGATGTATGTATGAGAAATTCAGTAGCGCACACGGGTGAAAAGGAGAGGAAACTGCACCCAGCACTCTCAAGCGGGATGAAAGCGACATCCCTGACTCAGTTATGGCCCAGCTCACCTCTGTGTTCTCTATCAGTGCACAGTACCAAGACTTAGGATTTTCTACAGCTCCTGTTTGTGCAGTTACAAAACTGAGCACTGTTTTCATTCAGATTTATTACTAACATTGAAACACACTTACTGTTTTAGAATGTGGCCACATTCTAGAAGCACATGAGTCAGAAGTGGGGGTGGTTGGGGCCAAGCAGTGAGGAAATCACCTTAGCACATTCTATTTTCTTCCTACCCTGAGAAAGACCCCACCACAAGAAGGACTGTTGGAGAGAGTCCAGAGGAGGGCTACAAAGATGATCAGAGGGCTGCAGCACCTCTACTATGAGGACAGGCTGAGAGAGCTGGGGCTCTGCAGCCTGGAGAAGAGAAGGCTTCTAGGAGACCTTAGAGTAGTCTTCCAGTATCTGAAGGGGGCCTACAGGAGGGATAGGGAGGGACTATTCACAAGGTCTTGTAATGACAGGATGAGGAGGAATGGGTTTAAAGTGGCATACGGGAGATTTAAATGGGATGTTAGGAGGAAGTTCTTCATAGTGAGGGTGGTAAGACACTGGAACGGGCTGCCCAGGGAGGTTGTGATTGCTCCCTCCCTGGAGGTATTGAAGACCAGGCTGGATGAGGCCTTGAGCGACCTGTTCTAGTGGGAGGTGTCCCTGTCTATGGCAGGGGGTTGGAACTGGATGATGTTTGAGATCTCTTCCAACTTGAGCCATTCTATGATTCTATGAAACAGACTCATAGAATTGTTCTGGTTGGAGAAGACCTTTAAGATCCTCGAGTCCAATGATGGCAAGGCATACCCTTTCTGGCAATATATACATCCTCTAGAAGTTTCTCCTCACTCAGCAATAGTGAGACAGTAATCTGGGATGAAATCCATTTTATTGCATGATAAGTGAGTGAAAGAGATCACTTTCTAGGAGCTTCTCTGTATCAATTAACTAATATAAGTACCTTGTATTGGACGATGGTCTTTCAGACACCCAGGAAGGTTAAGCAGGCTCCAGTACACATTTACTAGCAATTGAACTGATAGGCTACCCTTGAATGTTGTGTCTATAGTATAATAGCATCACCAACACACCCATAGTGAATGGAGAGCAGCTCAGTGCTGGCCCCTTGGGCATAATTATTTAAAAATAAGCAGCTCAGTGCTGCCCCAGCTCGGGCATAATTATTTAAAAATGAGCCCTGAAGCGAGCCCTGTTTCAGGACCTGATTCAAAACCTTGTGAAGGCAGCAGAAAATGGTACTGTTTGCTTCCCTTGCCTGGCTCATGCATTTACAGTGACAGCAGGATGTCTCACCCATGGCAACATTTCAGTTTAACCCATCAGACTCCCTAGAGCTTAGAGCCTGAACAGCCATGGATTCTCTAAACACAGGACAAGAAGCCAACCAAAAACTCCACATGTAATTGTCCTCTTTTTTTTTTTTTTTCTAATTTTCCCCAAGGGCAAATGATGAAAATACTTCCAGTCTCTAAACCCATCTTTTAACTACAAAAAATACAGGCCAAGAGGCCAAGAGAAAGAATGGAGCTCTTGATTTACTGCTGCAATATTCCTCTCAATCCAACGCTGGCTCAGAACAACACTTTGGGGATAAAAGAAAAACTCTTAGAAAAAATCTTAACTGCAAATCTCTGCATCCAAAATGTTCTAAATGCTACTTTCAGCTCTGCATTCCCTCCAAAGCCCAGAGTCTTTGGACTGATCACTGCACAGTATGAAATGCAGTACTAATACAAACCCCAAACTGCACTGCAAGAGGGCAAGTTCTATACTGTACATATTCTACACTACAGCAAGAGTGACAAATTTTCTCATCTAGGTTGGCTAGGAAAAATCAGCTGAACTCTTCTGAGGGACCAGCTACTGCACTTCAAAATGCCACAGTAATTGTCATTTAAAACCAAAGGTAAATGTCATGTGTATATATGTGTGGGAATAATGCAAATGCAAATTCTGGGAACAAAGAGACCTCCTTAAAAAATTTCACTGGCAGGGACAGTTTGTATCTGCTTGAGAAGGTAGAATAACGAGTCACAGTTTGCAGTTAACTGTGGATTTAATATTCTCTTTGGTTAAAGAGGTCATGGATGGCAGCAGAGAGCAAAACTGCTGGCTGTATGACATAAAGGGAAGATGAAGCTGGCTCATTCCCCAGCATCAAATGGGGAATCTTGGTTTGGAAAACCTCCTCACCTGCAGAGTGGTGACAGGGAATAGCAAGAACGGAAGCTACTGCACCAGTGCTGGCTGGGAGGCTCTAGGGAGGTGAAGAGAGGTTGTTTAAAGTGGTAGGTAATCCTCAAGTTAAAAACTACCTTCCTGAAGGAGAACGAGCCAGCAGTGTGCACTTGCAGCCCAGGAAGCCAAGCAGAGCCTGGGCTGCCAGCAGGTCGACAGAGGTGATTCTCCCCCTCTACTCCGCCCTGTTGAGACCCCACCTGGAGTACTGCATCCAGTTTTGGAGCCCCTGGGACAAGAGGGATGTGGACATGTTGGAGCATGTCCAGAGAAGGGCCATGAAGATGATCAGAGGGCTGCAGCACCTCTGCTGTGAGGACAGACTGAAAGAGTTGGGGGCTTTTAAGCCTGGAGAAAAGAAGGCTTCCAGGAGACCTTATAGTAGACTTCCAATATCTGAAGGGGGCCTACAGGAAGGTTGGGGAGGGACTATTGACAAGGTCTTGTTACGATAGGACAAGGGGGAATGGGTTCAAACTGGCAGAGGGGAGAGTTAAACGGGATGTTAGGAGGAAGTTCTTTACAGTGACGATGGTGAGACACTGGCACAGGCTGCCCAGGGAGGTTGTGTCTGCTCCCTCCCTGGAGGTGTTCAAGGCCAGCTTGGATGAGGCCTTGAGCAACCTGTTCTAGTGGGAGGTGTCCCTGCCTATGGCACAAGGGGGTTGGAAATGGCTGAGCTTTGAGGTCTCTTCCAACCTAAACTAGTCTATGATTCTATGATTCAACATGGGAACATGTGGCACAATGCAAGAGTGATGGAGAGGGAGAAAAAAGAGGAGCCTTTGAAGGACGCAAAGCATGCCTGAAATGAAACCCCAGAAGAAGACCTCAATGCAATTACAAAAGAATGCTGTTATGGAATTGGAATGGCTGAATTAAAAGAGAGGCCTGGCACTAATCTTTACCAATAAAATAACACATTTGCTAGCTCTGTGTGTAAAAACAAAACAGATTGGTCAATTCAGTGAAGTGTAGAAAAGAAACTCTTAGACATCTGAAAAAAAAGAGTGGTTTTGTTTGTTTTGTACTTCACCACAGGTGAGCCAGGATTTCAGCAAGCTTTCTGATATACCTGCCAGATGTCTCAGGGCTGATTTATGGAATGCTTGGCAGTATCACAAAGAAATATTTGATTCTTTGGCACCATTTCAGTAAAAAAAAATTGTCAGCTGGGAACAGAGCCACAGCATCACTGAAAAGAAAGCTTTGAAGATGCATGAAAAAAGCCCAACCGACTCAATTCCACTTAGGAAATTCTAATATATAAAAATGTATGTGTATATATACATATAAAAAAAGTGTATGTATGTGTGTANCAATAAGGCCAAATGCAAGGTCCTGCAGCTGGGTTGAGGCAATCCCAAGCACAGATCCAGGCTGGGCAGTGAATGGCTGGAGAACAGCCCTGAGGAGAGTGACTTGGGGGTGCTGCTGGTGGACGAGAGGCTCAACATGAGCCAGCAGTGTGCACCTGCAGCCCAGAAAGCCAACCAGAGCCTGGGCTGCAGCAGAAGTGTGGCCAGCAGGGCCAGGGAGGTGATTCTCCCCCTCTACTCCACCCTGTTGAGACCCCACCTGGAGTACTGCATCCAGTTCTGGAGCCTCTGGGACAAGAGGGATGTGGACATGCTGGAGCGTGTCCAGAGAAGGGCCATGAGGATGCTCAGAGGGCTGCAGCACCTCTGCTATGAGGACAGACTGAAAGAGTTGGGGCTGTTCAGTTTGGAGAAGAGGAGGCTCCCAGGTGACCTTCTTGTGGCCTTCCAGTATCTGAAGAGAGCCTATAAGAAAGCTGGGGAGGGACTTTTTAGGCTATCAGGTAGTGAGTCCAACCCTCCTGCCACAGCAGGACCAGACAATCTAGGTCAGGGCACATAGGAACACATCCAGACAGGCTTTGAAAGGCTTCACAGAAGGAGACTCCACAACCTCTCTGGGCAGCCTGCGCCAGTGCTCGGGGACCCTTACAGTAAACAAGTTCCCCCTTGTGTTGAGCTGGAGCCTCCTGTGCTGCAGTTTCCATCCGTTGCTCCTTGTCCTATCCCAGGAAGCAAGTGAGCAGAGCCTGTCCCCACCCTCCTAACCCCCAGCCCTCAGGTATTTATAAACATTTTTTAGATACCCTCTCAATGTTCTCTTCTCCAGACTAAGCAGCCTCAGGTCCCTCAGCCTCTCCTCATCAGGCAGTGAGTGTTCCAGTCCCTTCATCATCCTCGTAGCCCTCTGCTGGACCCTTTCCAGTACTCAAGACAAGGTCTTAGCAGGGCAGGGTAGAAGAGGAGAAGAACCTCCCTTGATCTGCTGGACACACTCTTCTTAATACACCCACTAAGAACATATATGCAATATGCTACTTCCTGAAAGCTGAACACATTACACAGAACCAATCTAATTTCATGCTAATTTTATCCGTAACAACGTGAACAAAAGCTGAAAAAAGCAGCCTTGGCTTGCAGATAAAGCATCTGTCTTGAGTTCAGCCCTGGGCAATCACAACAGGTTTACACTATTCATCAACCTCTACCTCTGTTTGCTTTACAACCTTTTGTCAGTGACATCTCTTTAGTTAGTGCAATACTTCAGTAGAGAGATTGCCTTGCTGTAACACCTCGTGGAGCACTGCTGTAAAGGAGCGCTAACCCTGAGAAAGCCCTGGATACAAACAATAAAACACTATCATCACATTAGGCATTTGGGGAATCACAGCAATCAGAATAAGAAGTGTGCCACCATGATAAATTCACAGGTTAGCAGAAATGAACAAAAAAAATACGCTCTTAATGTACAGAAGCAGAAACAATTTTGTCCTGGCTGTTGAAATAGTTCAGTATCAAGGAAGTGATCGCTTTTGAGAGACAGAATGTGAAAGCAAGATCTCAGTGACCCACTGAATTGCAGATACAAAGCCAAATCCTAAATAAAATCAAGAAAAAATAACAAAAGTACCTGAGATGATTGCTTACCATGCCATCAGAATTCAGGGGCAACAACGATTCATGCAAATTGTTATCCCCTTCCTTAACTGCAGGTGTCTTTGTGAATTGAGCACTTACCTGTTCTGCTGCTGGACCAACTCATCTGCCCACTAAATTCACACAAGCATCTTAAAATCTTTAGGGCTTGTCACTTCATGACCTCCATATTACTTGCAGTCTGAGGATCAGGATAGGCTGCTGTACTTAAAGAGTCTTGCTCTAGATGATGCCAAGTGCTACTGCCAGCCTAGGAATGAAATGCTAAAGCAGAACAAAGCCATTGCTTTTCTTCTGGAGACCATAGTACGAAGGATCATGAACCACTGCGTGGTGTTTAACTAATTTAACAATCCCTTGCAATGCAGCACTAAGCCATCAGATAAAATCTGAATGTGACACTGTGCTGGTTTGAACTAATTGGAGGATTTGAGTGAGAAATTAGACTATAGGCTGAGAAATGAAAAACAGATGATGTCACTTCACTCACAGCTTTACTGAGAAAGAAAAAAAAACAACTTGTTTTAAGAGTTGTAACCCAAATATAGATAAGTCAGACTGCTTCAGACCTCTCTGGGCTGTGGCTGCTTCTTCCATGGCTCCTTTGTCCCTGCCTTTTGTAGCTGATTTTCAATAATTCCACTAACTTCTTTCCTACTGCTAACCTCCCTGACTGATTTACCTTCACCTATCTGCTGCATCAACAGATGGTGAGATAAGACTGGGGAAAGGTGGTAGGGGTGGTCAGAAACCCCTCTTAGGGATTTTGATCTCTGGGAGGGCTGTGGTGTTTCTGTATTACCTTTTTATTGTGTATATCTGTAAATATCTGTTATACCTTGTAAATATCTGCTGGTATATTGTGCAGAGCTGTAAATGTAATATTTATCTGTCAATTTCTGTAAATATAATATTCATCTATCAATTTCCAGCTGACTGAGTCCTAGCCTGGCTTATTTTCAAAGGGGGGTGGGGGACAGGTAACTGCTAAACCACCGCAGACACATTAGAGTATCTGAGGGGGGCCTACAGGAGGGCTGGGGAGGGACTGTTCACAAGGTCTTGTAATGACAGGACGAGGGGGAATGGGTTCAAACTGGCAGAGGGGAGATTTGAATGGGATGTTAGGAAGAAATTCTTCACAGTGAGGGTGGTGAGGCACTGGAACAGGTTGCCCAGGGAGGTTGTGGCTGCTCCCTTCCTGGATGTGTTCAAGGCCAGGCTGGATGAGGTCTTGAACGACCTGATCTAGTGGGAGGTGTCCCTGCCTGTGGCGGGGGGTTGGAACTGGATGATCCTTGAGGTCTCTTCCAACTTAAACCATTCTATGATTCTATGATTCTATGAATTAAGAGAAACTGTGCTGGAACTGTGAGAAGAATTGTTTTCACTGCGCTCATTCTGCTGCAAACTGGAAAGAAAGAAAAAAAAACAAAACCAACAAACCAAAACCAAACACCAAAAAAGCAAACCCCAGAGCAGGAATCCCAGGGAACACGAGAGATCGTTGGGAAGGCACATACCTATTAGCTCCTTATTTCTGACGTCTAAGGCCATGTTTCGTAAAGCTGTAGCAACTGCGCAGACCACGCGGTCGTTGTCTATCCGAAGCAGCTCCACCAGGATGGGCAGCCCCTTCTCTTTGCGGACAGCAGCGCGGATGTACACTGACCACTGTAAAGACATGGGCAAGAGCGTGAAGAAGGCAACGAGAAACACCACGGAGCGCAGGGCAGACACAGAGTTAACGAGTAAAAGGCCTGTGTAGGCGCAAACGCAAAAGAAGGGAAATCGTTTCGCTTCCTGCTGCTAGGCAACCACTTGGAGCTGGCAATCTGCACCCATGTTTTCTGGTGTTGGAGACGTGCAATGATGGATTGGTTTTACCCTTAGCACACCTGGTTGTGTTTTTACAGCCCAAGTATACAGACCGCTTGCTTTGCGTCAGCACTTCCTATACAAAAATCTAATGATGCTTTTGCACTGCAGAAACGACTCAAAATTTAACACAGAATACTGATTACAAAACGTGCCCAAGAGGTCTGAGTGTCTCTCTGTTACCGCCGTAAAAACTATTTGATCTAAAGCCTCGACAATGCTGTTAACGCTTCACAGGTGTTCACAGGATGCCAGGGGTTGGAAAGAACCCAAAAAGCTCATCGAGTCCAACCCCCCTGCCACAGCAAGACCAGACAATCTAGTTCAGTTCACACAGCAACACATCCAGACAGGCCTTGAAAGGACATCCAGACAGGCTTTGAAAGGCTCCAGAGAAGAAGACTCCACAGCCTCTCTGGGTAGCCTGTGCCAGTGCTCAGGGACCCTTGCAGTCAAGAAGTTCCCCCTTGTGTTGAGCTGGAACCTCCTGTGCTGCAGCTTCCATCCATTGCTCCTTGTCCTATCGCAGGGAGCAAGTGAGCAGAGCCTGTAGCCCCTCTCCTGACCCCGAGCCCTCAGATATTTATAAACATTAACTAGATCACCTCCCAGTCTTCTCCAGACTAAGCAGCCCCAGGTACCTCTGTCCCTCCTTTCTCTTTTTATTACTGACTTGTGCAAAAGCAAAAAAGAGGGCAACCTCTTTTTATGAGGGACCCTGCACAACCATGGGTGCTGCTTTCTGCCACTCCCTGATGATGCTTATCCCTTTTTTTCTGCTCAGATTATTATTCTTAAATTTAAAAAACATAGTAAAAACCAGTGACAATTAAATGACTTAATCTATGCCAGGGCAGGTTCAGGCTGGATGTTAGGAAGATGTTCATCACAGCAAGAGTGATTGGCATTGGACTGCTTGGGGAGGTGGTGGAGTCCCCATACCTGGAGGTGTTTAAAAAGGGGCTGGATGAGGCACTTAGTGCCAGGGTTTAGTTAATTAGAAGGTGTTAGGTGATAGGTTGGACCCGATGATCTTGAAGGTCTTTTCCAGGCTGATTAATTCTGTGATTCTGTGGTGTCTGGTTCTGGCACCTGTAGTGGGTTGAGTTGAACGTGCTGCTGAGATTGAACACCATGCTGCTGTCATGCCAGCTTCCAAATGAAAACTGCTGGCTGAAGCAAAGTATCCTGGGGCTTCAAGTTCAGATTGCAACATGAGAGGCTTCCCATTGCACTTGCTGCTTTCAGTTTCCAGGGTCTGGAGTGCTGGGCTTTTCCTGCTGTGCTGGCTGGAGTGGGTCAGGGATGGTGCTGCTGGCTTCTCCTTCTGCTTCTGCATTTTGCAGTGCTTTTCTGCAAACAGGCTAAGCTGATTGTGCATTGTGTGATCTCATTTCTGGTAAGATTCTTTATCTCAATTCTTTACCTGAACCCAGAGGCTTCTTTTGTGTTACTTTTCCTCTTGTCAGGGCGGGGAGAGAGGAGGGTTTGTGAGAGCAGGTTGTGTTAACCCAGGACAAGTGGTCCTAACCAGGATTCATGTAGGTGCTGTGCTGTTGTTGCATGTACCACACCACGGGATATACCCAGCAGCTAACTGGAGACAAGAAGCCTGTAGACATCTCCCATCTGGCAGCTGGTCACATCATCACCAGAGTGCCTTTAGCACAAAGCAAAGCAGCTGTCTTTAACTCAAAGCAATGCAAAAGGTTCTTGTGTCAATGCCCTTTTAGAATTGCTTACTTCTAAGACAATCCTTTAGGATCTCTAAAACCTATCATGGTAGTGAGCCTCTCATCACTGGCAGTGAGAGGATGCCAGTCAGCCTCTCCAGGGATGAGGTCCGTGTCATCAGCATGAGAAGATCTATCCAATGCTGCACAGCTTGGGGTTCCCAGCACCTGAGAGAATGAAAGACTAACTATATTGTCCCATTTTTCATTTCACAGTTGGCTCCACAAGATGGAAAAAAACCCCACAAAGACCAAAGCTGTGACCTTGTGGATTTAAAATCTATGTGTATTGTCAAATTTGAGATATTTGGCCAGCTGCAGGAGGTGCAGGCTCTCTCAGCACAGCCTCCTTCAGAACAAGCCATCTGCTGGCTATATATTCCTTCCCACATCCTCAACTCTTCTCTGGAATTCTCATAAAGTTCACATTCATGTTCCTTGCACTGACATTTGAGAGGAATTTATTGAAGCAGAGCTTCTCCCTTCTTTCAGTGCTGTGACACAGCTGCTTATCCTGCCATTGTACCTGGAAGGTGAAGACAAAGTTCTGGAAGACTTTAGCCTTACAAATATTTCAGGAACTAGGATGAAGAGCTTTAGGATTTTCAGGCTGTGACAAGCCTTCTCTTTTGACAAACCTTCCTGGGATCAAAAGATCTTAAACAACAGTTACATCACAACAGCACTGCTCCAAGAAGGGTGACGAGGATGATCAGAGGGCTACAGCACCTCTGCTATGAGGACAGACTGAAAGAGCTGGGGCTGTTCAGTTTGGAGAAGAGGAGGCTCCCAAGCAACTTTGTTGTGGCCTTCCAGGATCTGAAGGGAACCTACAGAAAAGCTGGGGAGGAACTTTTTAGGCTCTCGGGTAGGTTGAGGACTAGGGGGAATGGAGCAAAGCTGGAGGTGGGGAGATTCAGATTGGATGTGAGGAGGAAGTTGTTGAGCATGAGAGTGGTGAGAGCCTGGAATGGGTTGCCCAGGGGAGTGGTTGGGGCCACATCCCTGGAGGTGTTTAAGGCCAGGCTGGATGATGCTCTGACCAACCTGATCTGGGGTAGGGTGTCCCTGGGCATGGCAGGGGGGTTGGAATTAGATGATCCCTGTGGTCCTTTCCAACCTTGACTGATTCTATGATTCTATGATAAACAGTCAAGACACAATCCATGAAAAAAAGCATTATGAAAAGGTAAGCACACTCACTGCCAGCAAACCATCCCTAACCTCTGCGTCTGGCCTTCACTTACCACAGTTGAAGTGCATCTTTTTACACTATACAGAGGTGCCCTGAAGAGCAAAAAGTCAGAAGGTATTTTAAAACAAGGACAGCAGACACAGAGAAAGGCAAGGGCTGAAATGCTGCGACACCTGGCATGCAAATTCATTCCAGGTGACATCATTCAGGGGAAAATTGGAAAAAGGGAAAGAAACTAGCATTTAAAGAACATTAGCTTATTATTTCTCCTCTGTAGTAACTCTGCCTAATAAAAGCCAGCTGGCTGAACTTCGCTGCAGGTGAAAAGTGCTAATTGCTATGAGAGGTTTTCAAATCAAGTAAACGGGACATGGGGTTCTTGGAATAACTGTGCACAGGCACATAATGTGTCTGGATGGCACATGGACGTGCCACCACTTTCACCAGCAAAACAAACAGCTGTTGGGTGAAAGAAGTGGTAGCAGGATTCCACATTGATCTTATTCTACGCTCTCTCCTCCAGTCTCTTCTCCAAAAGCAGTGTACAGGATGATCATCAGATTAAAAACTAAAACACATTTCAAGGAGTAGTGAGCTTAACAGAAAAGTACCTGCTAAAAAAAAAATGTTTTCTATCCTATGCCTTGATTTTAATGGGATATTAAATTCTAAGGCAAAAACACTACATTAATCTTTCTAAGCTTCCTCTTTGAAAACAAACCACGTATTTACATGCCTGTTGGACATATTCTCACCTATACCTAGGAGGACTTAAAGCAATAGCTCTTTGCACTTAAAAACTCCCATCACTGTATCTCAGGGGGGGTCTCTGCTATGCCTGCTTCAACTGCAAGGTGGCTGCCACTGTGACAGTTCATGGTAGCAGTGAGACTATTCCGAGAAAGAAATGAGCCTGCCCGGTTGAGGTGAGAGTTCAAGCTAGCAGACAGTACACTGAAGGATGCTGCCATGCTCTGCAAAAGTGCATCACAGATGTAGCACCTCCAACATGGATCACCTGGGGAATCAGTGGGGTTGTTTGGTTTTTTTCTAAAATAAGTATTTGCATCTGTTCAGTATCAGAGACAGTCTAAAATGATCCTGTACATTATTTGCTGCGTTATAGAACACTCAGTAAGAGTTTTCCTTGGATTATTTTCAGTTAGCTAGCAAAGGAAAACAGGAACACTTGCTTTCTGAAACCTAAGTCTACAACAGACTTCTTGGGTTGCAGTGGTTTCATCACGCACCCTAAAAGAAAACTTGAAAGCAAACAGAATTAGGAAATGTTTTTCTTTAACCCTGAGGAGAGGGAGAAATACTGAAATAACTGAGTGTGTGTGGGGGGGAAATAAGGGAAGGGAAGGGAAGGGAAGGGAAGGGAAGGGAAGGGAAAGAAAAAAGAGAAGAGAAAAGAAAAAAAAAATCAAAAGACCAATGCCTTACTGAAAAAAACTACATGCAAGCCTCCAGCACCTGTAATGAATCAATTAGCCTGATCATAACAGGTAAAAATACAGCTTCAAAGTTTTCCTAGGGGGAAAACACAGAGATCATGTTTTGCAGATGGTGACAGGCACACACATACATAAAAAGATAGGAGGAAGAGAGAAAACTGTACAAAACCTCTCCTCCCCCTCGTGCATTTCTACCCCGCAACTTCCAGCTCTCCCTTTCCAGGGGATGTCATCCGCTTTGGGAAAAGTTTGCAGGCTCCTCGCTGTGTGATTTGCTACCACTTCATCTGCACGTTCGAGTGGTGCACCTTAGGCAGAAACACAGAAACGTCTGCTCACGGTTCCAGCAGCCTCTGGAGAACCTTCCATGCGGAAAGTGGCAAAGAAATAATCTGTCTCTTTCCTTAAGCTGCCAATTAGGACAAAACTCTGCAAGCAATTACGCCGCGCTGTGCAGACTGCAGCGACGCCCAAATTGAGATGCCTCGAACCAGCAATTTTATTCTCTCACAGAATGCAAAACCTGATTTGCTCTCGTGGATGCTGATGATCCTTTTGTTCGCCCCAGGCAGGGTGAGATGTGCCTGCATTTCCACGTTGCAGGTCAACTGCTAATATGAGCTCGGTGAAGTATGAAAGGAAAAGAGATGAAAAGAAAAAAAATCCTAACCAGAAGAGGCAAAGGGTTTGCTGCCCATCAGCAGGTAAAAGAGGCACTCTGCCAATATGTTTAATCACCCTGTTACAAATCAGTGGCAGTGTCAATGATCAAATAACTGTTTGGTTTATAAAGAGAATGGGCTCCTGTGGGAACGGTAAACACCTCTGAGGGAACGAGGAGCCAAAAACTGAAACAAAATTATGACTGTTCCATCAGACTGCAACTAAATTATCTGGAGCCCCCAGCATAGGAAGGACATGGAACTGTTGGACAGAGTCCAGAGGAGGGCCACAAAGATGATCAGAGGGCTGCAGCACCTCTGCTATGAGGACAGGCTGAGAGAGTTGGGGCTTTTCAGCCTGGAGAAGAGAAGGCTTTGAGGAGACCTTTAGAGCAGCCTACCAGTATCTGAGGGGGGCCTACAGGAGGGCTGGGGAGGGACTGTTCACAAGGTCTTGTAATTACAGAACAAGGGGGAATGGGTTCAAATTGGCAGAGGAGAGATCTGAATGGGATGTTAGGAAGAAATTCTTCACAGTGAGGGTGGTGAGGCACTGGAACAGGTTGCCCAGGGAGGCTGTGTCTGCTCCCTCCCTGGATGTGTTCAAGGCCAGGCTGGATGAGGTCTTGAACAACCTGATCTAGTGGGAGGTGTCCCTGCCTGTGGCGGGGGGTTGGAACTGGATGATCCTTGAGGTCTCTTCCAACTTAAACCATTCTATGATTCTATGACAAGCACAGGGGCCACAATCTGTGTGTGAATACTCTTTACAGATAATTGAATTTGGGGGGGGCATAACTACTATGCGTCACTTTGAAGGTACTTAGTGCAGCTCTACGTCCAGTTTCATTAGCAGCTCCCTTTCTAGCTCTGTGATTCAGTACAAAAATACAGTAAACCGGAAAATTATTTTTCAGTTTGTCACAGTTCATGTTGTAAAGGATCCTCTCCAGAGCTGAATGTCTATAGGGCTTAAGATTACATTAGGCTGAACTCAACAAGAGCCTCATTAACCTAAATAAAACTTAATTTGGGTGTTGTTTTTTCTTTTTCTTTCTTTTTTTTTTTTTTCAGGAATAATTGAAAAGCATTTAAGCAATTAACTCATTTCAGTGTTTCAAATGTTTTCTTTATTCTCCCATGAAGAACCACTACACAGACCAGGCTGAAAATGAAGACCCTTCCATCACGGAATGAAAAAGAAAACACACCACCAAAATTTCCCTTCCCCACCTCAGTGAGTATCTAACACTACATGCACTTGATACTTTGAATGGGTTCACCTTTCTGTCATTGACATCAGAATTCTTGGAGTACCTCCAAAATGTTTCACTGTCTCATACTTCAGTTTTGACTAGAATTTGGATTGTCTTGGTACAGTTCAATGCTGTGACTCAAAGGCTACGAGATATTGAAGATTAGAGGGAATTAGTTGGGACAAATATGCTGGTTTGAACTAATTGGAGGATTTGAATGAGAAATTAGACTATAGGCTGAGATAGGAAAACACTGATGATGCTACTTCACTCATATCTTTACTGAGAAAGAAAAAAAAAAATTCTTTAAGAGTTGTAACCCAAATATAGATAAGTCAGAGTGCTCCAGGCCTCTCTGGGCTGTGGCTGCTTTCTTGCATGGCTCGTTTGTTCCTGCATTTTGTAGCTAATTCCCAATAATTCCACTAACTTCTTTTCCTACTGCTAACCCCCCTGACTGATCTGCTTTCGCCTATCTGCTGCATCAACAGCTGGTGAGATAAGACTGGGGAAGGGGGGAAAGGTGGTAGGGGTGGTTAGAAACCCCTCTTAGGGATTTTGATCTCTGAGAGGGCTGTGGTGTTTCTGTATTACCTTTTTTACTGTATATATCTGTAAATATCTGTTATACATTGTAAATCTCTGCTTGTGTATTGTGCATAGCTGTAAATGTAAAGCTTCATTCCTTAACTTCCAGATGACTGAGTCCTAGCCTGGGTTATTTCAAAGCAGGGGGGGAGGTGGTGGGCAGATAACTGCCAAACGACCACCACAAACCATGAAGTAAGAGCCAAATCAGGGCAGCATGCAAGAATCATAGAATCAGTCAGGGTTGGAAGGGATCGCAAGGATGATCTAGTTCCAACCCCCCTGCCATTGGCAGGGGTGCCCTACCCTAGATCAGGCTGGCCAGAACCTCATTGTCAACAGAACCAGGAAGACTAAAGAGACTCAGAATTTGCTTAGGAGGGGCTTAGAGAGGGGCTGTCTGCTGACAGAGCTATAATTGATCATGGAAGAGTAATGTATGTTGAATAATGAAAGGTTAATCAATATTCCTCTTTGTCTGATCAGACTCAATGTAATGTATGTATTAGTGAAAATGAAAAAAAAAAAAGAGAGAGAGAAAAGAGAAAAATGTTGTATTTTTGCATTCCAATTAAAGTATTGCTGATCTGTTTACAGGATCACAGAATGTTAGGGGATGGAAGGGACCTCAAAGGATCACCAAGTCCAACCTCACTGCGAGAGCAGGATCACGTAGAGTACGTCACATAGGAACACATCCAGGTGAGTTTTGAATGTCATCTCATGGGAAGTAAACTGACTGGGTAGAATAGGAAACTACTTTGAATCACAAATTCACCATGAGCTACTGTGCTCTCACTCCACAAAGTGACCCCCATGCTGATCTCCTCACGATGCCTGTGATGCAGAAGTTGGCTGCAGCAGGTCTCGCAGTCCAGTCACCTGAACCTTGTCTTTCTTCCCATCAAGCCAGTATTCTTTCCTGTATTGATTCATGCTGCTGCATGTGCATGGAGGGTTCTTACCTAAATTTATTCTTGGCTGAATAAAGCCTAACAAAGGGCTGGAGCACCTCTGCTATGAGGACAGGCTGAGAGTTGGGGCACTTCAGCATGGAGAAGAGCAGGCTTTGAGGAGACCTTAGAGTAGCCTTCCAATATCTGAAGGGAGCCTACAGAAGGGCTGCAGAGGGACCATTCACAAGGTCCTGTAGTGACAGGATGAAGGGGAATGAGTTTAAACTGGCAGAGGGGAGATTTAAATGAGATGTTAGGAGGAAGTTCTTCACAGTGAGGGTGGTGAGACATTGGAATGGGTTGCCCAAGGAGGTTGTGGCTGCTCCCTCCCTGGAGGTGCTTAAGGCCAGGCTGGATGAGGTCTTGAGTGTCCTGCTCTAGTGGGAGGTGTGCCTGCCTATGGCAGGGGGTTGGAACTGGATGATCTTTGAGGTATCTTCCAACCTAAACCATTCTATGACTCTATTTTAAAGGTCTGCCTTTGTTGGTTACTTGATGTGCTGTGAGCAGTCTTTCCCCTCCTGTCACACAAGGACTCATCATACTTTGCAGAAAGTGAACAAAAACTTTTTAACCTGAATAAAAAAAAAAAAACAAACTTCTTTCTGCAACAGCCACACACTTTAAATGGTTAATATGTAAAAATGACAACAATTGTCAGAAAAGTCTGGAAGGGAACTGACAATATGTCCTTGCCTGATAAGAGGGAGATAAATAACCTTGATGTCTGCTGCTTTAGACAATAATTGCTCATTATTGGCAAGTTTCTGGACAGTAAGGAGCTTGAAACTCTTTCTGTACTACTCTTTGAAGCAGCTGCACTGACCTTGTGACTAAATCTGTCCCTTTAATGTTTTCAGTTTCCTTATCTAATAACTTAGTTAATAGGGCTCTTGCTCCCATGAAATTTAGATTCTCTAGGACAGAATTAAGGACATAAATCTTGCTTGTCTAAAGAAAAAAGCCTGCGACGACATGTAGCCACATCATCAGATTGGGCAGGTACATAACCCCCATTCACATGGCTACTGCTGGGGATCAAAAGCAGGGACGTTCAGTTGTGTAGCCAAAGAGCCTGATGAGTACCACCGAACAGCCTCCTGCAAATGCAAGACGTAGAGCTGAACTTGTTCCTGATAGTAAGGAGACTGAGGAGAAGTAAGGAGGTGGGTCAGCAGAAATGCCACCTTGAACTTTCGGTGGCCAGACTCTGGCCTGTTTCAGAAAGTGGCTGAAGAAATCCCTTCAAAGGCAGTCCTGAAGGGCAAAGCAGTCCAGGAAGGCTCAATACTCTTCAAAAAGGAAGTCTTAAATGCACAGGAGCAGCCTACCCCTGTGTGCTGCAAGACAAGCCAGCAGAGAAGATGACTGGCACAGCTAAAGAGCTCTAGGGTTTTGACTGGAACTCAGCAGAAAAAAAAAAAAAGAATTTATGACCTTTGGATTACAAGGACATTGTGAGGGAACATTAGGAAAAAAATCAGCAGGGCCAAAGCCGAACTAGAACTTAATCTGGTGGCTACTGTAGAAGACAACAAAAAAATGTTTCTACAAAAACAGTAATGAGAAAAGAAATGCTGTGGGAAATCGTCCTGTATTGGATGTTGGGGGAAATAGTAACAAAGGATAAGGGAAAGGCAGAAGGGTTGAATGCCTTCTTTAACTCAGTCTTGAATATTAAGACTAGTTGTTCTTCCAATACCTAGGCCCCTGAGCTGAAAGAGAGGGATGGGGAGAAGAACGAAGCTGCTATAATCCAAGAGGAAATAATCAGCGACCTGAGACACCACTTTGACATGCACAAGTCTATGGGGCTGGATGGAATCCACTGAAGTGTACCGAGGAAGCTGACAGAAATGCTCATGGAACCACTTTCTACCATTCACCAGCAGTCCTGGGTAACTGGGGAGGGTCTGAGTTGACTCAAGATTAGTAAAAATGATGGACATCCACAATTAGGGCTGGAAGGAGGATTTGGAAAACTACAAATCTGTCAGTGTGACCCCAGTGCCAGTGGAGGTTATGGAGCAGATCATCTGGGGTGCCACTACACAACTGTAAAGGGTTAATGTAGTCTGCTTCTGCTGCCTCCCTGCCTCTTTTTTTTTTTTTTCCCTGCAGTAGTATATTATTTTTATCCAATTATATTTAGTTTAAAGTATAAGAAAATATGATTTCATTTTTTCCTGACTTAAAAAAAAAAAATCTGTTCTGTAGTGAGTTTATTCTACTGAGTGGGAGGGGTATCTCCACTATTTGTTTCCAATATCCTGTCCCAAGCCCTGTTTGCTCAGTGAAAGCTCTACCTAAGATTAATGAGGGACGAATTTGCCTTGATTTTTATTTTGCACTACTAAGTGGCATTAAAACACAAAGTTCATGTTAAGCATAATGAGAAGAAGTCTGCTTTAGGAAAGACAAATGGATCTTGCAGTGGCAATGAAAGGAAGCAAATCCAAAGCAATGCCCATCCTTTTATGTGCTATTCTTCTGCCTATAATAGAAAGTTTATGATACAGTTAAATTACATCAGCTAACATTTGATTGGAGAAATAATTTTGATCCAGAGTGGTTTTTCTGTGATGTACAAAAACTTTGTGCAAACTTTCGGTAGCGTTTTTTAGTGGTTTTGTTGTTGTTTCTCTTTTTGTTTTGCTTTGGTTTTGGTTTGTTTTGGGGTTTTTTTTTTAGTATTTGGCTCTGGAAGGAATTCCTGCAACTGAAACAATGCTAAACATGTCTTAGAAACAAAGGTTCATTATGTGCATGTGCTGACTTCATGTTTATGTATCAACTGGAAACTATATTACTCAAAACAACAAAAAGTGTTCAGGCTCTCTGAGCTATTTAATCCTTGAAGTCAGGTAATGCCCCTTTCTTTTATTTAATCCTTAAAGTCAGGTAATGCCCCTTTCTTTTTGTGTTAGAAATGTCTGAAAGCAGTGCAAGGCACCTGCTAATTCTAGTGCAGCCATTCATGTAAATTGCCTACACCAGTTTTTCAGTTTTCCAAAATTTTTCAGGCTGCTTTTACCTGCCCATTCCCTCTTCATAAATGCACTGCTCAATTTAGAAGTGTTACCTCTTGGCCACTGGATAGGATTAGGCAGATTCATAAAAAGGGTGAATCAGCCAGGAAAGAACTATGCAAGGATATCAACTGCATTGTTTTGGGTTTTTTTCTCCAGGAGTGTGTGAGCCAGCTGGTGGGCAGGGGTGCCTGGCATTAAAATGATGCTAATAGGAGCAAAAACCTGCACATTTGCTATTGCTACTAATATGAAACCTCCTTTATTTTCAGGCAATTTGCCCTTTGTCACTCTTTCAGTCCATCGTTCTTGAAAGAGTTCTTCTTTATACAACCACAATTACTTGGGAGCATCTAAAAATAACCAAATTACAATCTCCTTCAAGAATACCCTCTTCTCCTATGAGTTTTTTCTCTTTTCCTTCAGACACTTTCTATCCAGCAGACTGCATCATTGGAAATGAGAGGTCAAAAGGTGGAACTATCAATGCTTATGCAATCCCCAAAGAGGATTATTCCCCTCACCAACAGGGATAGTGTGGCATGTGAAATTAAGGACATTCATTCTGTGTCTGCATGTCACTTGTAATGGAACTGGTGAATCTTCAGAAAAATAGAACAATAAATGAAGAGTTGAGATTTTTCCTGTGGTATCAACACAGCATTACAGCTCAAAGCAGGTTTTTTACCCTGGAGTTTAGCAAGGAGCTCTGCAGAGCCTTCCATCCTCTTCTGTACACTGCTGCCAACTAAAGGATAACAGCTCTACAGCTACATCAGACATTGGAGAAGGGGCATCACTTGGATTTTAGCACTCCTGTTAGTTCTGGCATGTATCCATTCATTGTTTTATCATTTGGGTAAGGGCTACATCCATTCCCAGATAGATAAAACACATTTATCCTGTTTCTGTGCCAAGACTACACAGTCTGATATGGTCTACAGTAAGAGAATACAAGGATCACAACCTAGCGGCGCACTGTATTGGCAGCACTTTGTAGGCATCACTGGATGGACCCTTTGTTAATTATTTTGGGTTACTGAAGGCAACAGTCCAAGACATTTTATAAGTTTGGTGGCACACAGTGATTAAAAAAAAAAAAAAATCATGCCCCTGAAGATCTACTGAAAGTGCCATCTCAGCTTCCCCCAAAAAACTGAGGTAAACAGCCCAATCTATCAGTGTCAGGGCTACCATTTAAAAAATGAATTAAATTGGCATTTGCATGTCACATATGGATGCCCTACTGCTTAAAACACACCTGAGACATAACTTTTGACACCTGCATTTCCCCATACCTGTGTGTTTCCATAGTTTACTGAAAAAAAATGTGTTGCATTTATACCCTAGGCTTTGGCACTTAGCACTTGCACTCAATCAAGGCAGTTTACCACCAGGAAGGACTTACCTTATGAACTAAACCAGGCTCCACTGTTGTCTTATGTTTCACTGATCTGTTCTAAATTTAGAAATATTTTCAAAATGCAATACATTTTTTTCCCTTTCTTTCCTTTTGGTTTCTGAATTGACTGCAAGCAATGCAAAAGAGACAAATGGACCTTGGTAATAACAACAGTTGGCTACAACAGTGTCATGATTGAGCACTTCCTTGTTCATGGTGCCTATTTAATCATATTTTCAATATATTTTAACAGTGTCTCTCTCTTTTTTTTTTTTAACATAAGTAGATGGTAAAATTGCTCCTGTTTGTACCACAGAGTTCTCACATCTTGCTCTGCTGTGGCCTCTTAAGAGGCAGAATGCCAACCAGCTTCTGCAGTGATCAGATGATTGTCGCTGGTGATATTTTCTGTTCACTTTCCATGACCCTGTGTCACTCAGATTCCCAAAGAAGCTGCTTCTCCTCTTTTTGGAGTGGTAATTTTTCACACCTGATTTGACCAACATGATTTTACACTAACTTTTGCTATGATATGGCTATTTGTAGCAATTCAGAAGACTCAAAATATTATCTCCAATTTGACTGCAGATATTTTTCTGGCAAGTGGAAGGATTTTTTTCCTACTACAACGAGTATTTAGACACAGTTATCAGAAACAGTTGTATCAACACTTTTCTCTCACCTGAGGAAGAAATAAGTTATTAGGTTAACATTCCTACCTTCCAACTCCCAGCAGCCAGGTTCTGCAGTGCCCCTGCTGCCCCCTCCAGTGTGTCTGGATTTGAGCACTCAGAAAGAAGTGTGAGGTAGGGTTTGACTATTGAAGGGTGCCACAGCATCTGGATTCCTTTGGGTGGTTCTGCACAGTCTGGGAGAGGTCCTACACCATCCCACTGTTGGAAAGTACAAATCAGATTATCAGCAAAGAACAGTCAAACACTTGAGAACTGCCTCAGCTGAAGCTGTGACATTAATGTGTCTGTGTATGAATGCATCTGCCCACCAAACAGTCGTTCTCAGTTCAAGCACATCATGTGATTCTTCATGGAGAAACCAAATTCCCTACTCCTTACAGAGCTACAGCACTGGCAGAAATCACAGTGTCTTAACTAGCTGACATAACAAACCCACTCTTCACTGCATTCATTTTCTTGGGTAGGAACAGCAGCCCAGTGAACAGGAACACATCTTCAGAGGCATCTGCTGGGGAAGAAGAGATTTTTCCTTTTTCACATCCTGCACAGTTCTCTGTATTCTTTCTTTCCTCATGAAAAAAACAACACTATGAAACACAACTGGAAAAAAAAACCCAAACAACCCATTCAAGGCAATGAGTCTTCCATTCCCTGAAAGGCCTGCGTGACAAGTCTCTCAACTGCACAGCTCCTGGCTTCTCACCAAGTGCTGGATGCACTGAGCCATGCAGCCAGCCAGCCAGCCTGCCTCTCCTTACACGCACAGCTTTGATGAAAATAAGCCTGGTTTGATATCCAAAGTGGGCAATCTGTGTTAAAACCTGTACAACAAGCAGCTTATTGCACAAACCCCACTCTCACCAGAAAGAGGAACTTTATTCCAGTGAAATGCACAGTGCATGCACCTGAGTATCAAACATCTTAAAAGAAAAAAAAAAACCACACCCATAAATTCAAGGACTTCGCTTTGCTTTTTAAACCAAAGTAAGATGTGGAATACACCTTAATGAAATTTTAAATTGCCTGTCTATTTATTCCTACCTGTATACGTAATCTATATTTTGTTTTACTCTGTACATATACAGGGACTCAGGAAAACTCACAAGCTTTAACAACACTGTTAGGAACAAGCCTCAGCTTTTTAACAGAATCTGCTTTCTAACACCTCTGGCATGCCCACGGTGCATGATACAATATGCAGTAAACATTTTAATGCCTTCCTGAGGCTGTGTAGATTAAAAAATGTCTTGTAGCATTAAACATTGATCAGACATACAAAGGCAACACAAGCCAAAGCAATTCCTTGCTTAGACCTGCAATGGTTACTTTAATTAGTGTCCTGCAGCACCCCAAATTCCTCCTCCTCCTCATTACTGACAGGTTTGAATGGCGAGGAGAAGAAGGTGTGAAAGTGGCTTCCCCCCACACCTGCCCTGCGGGCTTGAAGTGGGACAGCAAAAGGCTTGAAGTGGGCAGCCCAGGCTGGTGGTTGTCTGGGCTTTTCTGTGCCTACTATAAACTGGCAAATGGACACTTTATCCAAAAGAGCACAAATAGAGGAAGGGAAAAGGTGTGAGGGTTCCCACTTTTGTGAGAGCTCCCCGCTTGGACAGAGTCACTGCCTGAAGAAGTTCCCCTTTAGACCATCCTGGCTTTCAGATGGCTCCTACCTTTTTGCATGATTCTTGGGTTTGCAGGACTGTCCCTGCCTCTGGACAGTCCCCCCACTTCTGCACTATTCTGTGCAGTCTTGCAAGCTTGGCAAGTTCTGGGTCCATCTGAGAGAGCTGCCAGCGGCACCTGGACCCAGCTGCTCTGGGACCTTACCACAGCCAACTGCTGGGGAGATCTCAGCAGCTCGGCTCTCCCCTGTTGCTGCTGAAGACAGTCTGGCTTCCACAAATCTCTGTCTTGTGGAAACCTTATTTTTGAGATATCACTAAGTTTGCCAGTCTTTGCCACCCGCCTTGGACTTTGCCGTTTTAGACTTGCCATTGGATATTGCTTGCAGTCAGAAGCAGCTAAGCCACAGAGAATCCAGCAAGGGATCACCATCAATACCTGTCTCATCACTGTGAGGAAAGGGATCACCACCAATACTTATCTCATCACTGTGAGGAAAGGGATCACCATCAATGCCTATCTCATCACTGTGAGGAAAGGGATCACCATCAATACCTATCTCATCACTGTGAGGAAAGGGATCACCATCAATGCCTATCTCATCACTGTGAGGAAAGGGATCACCATCAATACCTGTCTCATCATTGTGAAGAAAGGGATCACCATCAATACCTCTCATCACTGTGAGGAAAGGGATCACCATCAATACCTGTCTCATCATTGGGAGTAAAGTGTTCTCTTCCCTTAAATTCTCTGCTCAGCCAATTGATAGTGGGGTAAAAGCTGTGTGTATAGCTTAGCCTATTCCATTTTCTGACTTCCTAAATCTATACCATCCTTAGAAGATTCTTCCCAACCGAATCGAGCCTGTAAATAAATCTAAAACTAGTTCTGTATATAGTCTGGGGGCACAGTTTCAGGGAAATGAAAATAATAATCATACTTTTATAACTCCTCACGTGGCCACATTAATTCCCTGCCTCCATGACAATTAGTTACAAGCAAAATGACATAAAATACTTGCACTGGACAAGACTCAGAATCCCTCATTTCCAGGCAGTATCCATCATCACTTTATTTAAGCTGACTTTTAAAATCTACATATAGTTTAGGGGACAATCAATCAAGTGTTAAAACAACCAACAGTAAAATGTTAACCAGGTTTGGCTACATTGCTACCATCTTTTTCCAGACAGAAGCAGAGCAAACATCAGAGTGGAAAGCTACTCTGACCATTTAATACACATAAGCAGTTACTGAAAACTAGAAAGCTGCTCACAGAAGAAACTCACCTCACTGGCCAAAAGTCACCACAGCTTAAAAGCAACATCCAGTTTAGCAGCAATATCCAGTGATGGCTGAGAAATGACAAGAAAATTGTCTTCTGGAGACAGGATGTCTTTAAATGACACTGTTGTAGGACTGTGCCATTGATTTTTAAACACTTCCTGCCTTTAAACCAACAGGCTGATTTCAGTACTTGTAACAGTTCTCCTCCTTTTTTTTTTCCCTCCATATTAATCACCATTCTTGCTAGAAATTATTTCTTGGCAGCTCATATAAAATATATGAAAACCTGCCTCTTATTTTAAAGCTCAGAATTCAATTACTGACACTGTCAGATTAAAAAAAAAATTAAAAAAAAAAAATTAGGAATATATCCTCTAAGTCAAATCACAGAATTAAAGAATTAACCAGGTTGGAAAAGACCTCTAGGATCATTGAGTCCAACCTAGCACCTAACCCTTCTCATTAACTAACCCATGGCACTAAGTGGCTCATCCAGCCTCCTATTGAACACCTCCAGGGATGGGGACACAACCACCTCCCCTGGCAGCCCATTCCAATGCCAATCACTCTTGCTGGGAAGAACTTCCTAATGTCCAGCCTAAACCTGCCCTGGTACAGCTTGAGACTGTGTCCCCTCCTTCTGTCCCTGGGTGCTGGCAGAACAGGCCAACCCCACCTGGCTACAACCTCCCTTCAGGTAGCTGTAGACAGCAATGAGGTCTGCCCTGAGCCTCCTCTTCTGCAGGCTGCACACCCCCAGCTCCCTCAACCTCTCCTCACAGGGCTGTGATCCAGGCCCCTCCCCAGCCTTGCTGCCCTTCTCTCAACACCTTCCAGGTACCATAACATCCCTCTCAAATTGAAGGACCCAGAACTGGACACAGCACTCAAGGTATGGCCTGACCAGTGCTGAGTCCAGGGGCGGAATAACCTCCCTGGTCCTGCTCCCCACACTGTTCCTGGTCCAGGCCAGGATGCCAGCACCTCAACATCTTTCTTTCTGACCTCACACGATACATTGGTTCTGTACATTAGGAAGTCCACTAATGAATGACCTGTGATGTCCAAGGGCATCAATTCAGATCTTCTCTTACCTCTTTCCCATTTCCACAAGCTGTACACCATGCAACTGAATGATTTTTGCCCAGGATATTTACTATGTTATTTCAGGGACAAAGTACGTATAACCTATCAAATGTGTGAGAACTATTAAGTACAATTTTTGCACATACCTGTATGTGGCACTGTAACTATTTTAGAAACTTGCATATTTACACTATTATAATACCAAAGACTACTGAGTGGGCACAATCCCAAGCACAACTCCAGGCTGGGTGGGGAATGGCTGAGAGCAGCCCTGAGGTGACGAAAAGCTCAAGATGAGGCTGCAGTGTGAGTGCAGCCCAGACAGCAACTGTGTGCTGGGCTGCAGCAAGAGCAGCTGTGGGCAGCAGGGCAAGGGAGGGGATTCTGCCCCTTTGCTCTGCTCTCCTCACACCCCACCTGCAGCACTGTGTGCAGCTCTGCAGCCCCCAACACAAGAAGGACATGGAACTGTTGGAGTGAGTCAAGAGGAGGCTACCAAGATGCTGAGAGGGTTGCAGCAGCTCTGCTCTGAGGACAGGCTGAGAGAGTTGGGGCTCTGCAGCCTGGAGAAGAGAAGGCTTCCAGGAGACCTTGGAGCAGTCTTCCAGTATCTGAAAAGGGCTACAGGAAGGCTGGGGAGGGATTACTGACAAGGTCTTGCAATTTCAGGACAAGAAGGAATGTGTTTAAAGTGGCAGAGAGGAGATTGAGACTGGCTGTTAGGAGAAAGTTGTTTGCAGGGAGGGCACAGGTTGCCCAAGGAGGTTGTGGCTGCTCCCTCCCTGGAGGTGTTCAAGGCCAGGTTGGATGAGGCCTTGAGTGACCTGTTCTAGTGGGAGGTGTCCCTGGCTATGAGGGGTGGGGAGTGGGTAGGAACTGGATGATCTTTGAGGTCCCTTCCAACCTAAACCATTCTATGATTCCACTGAACCTCAGCTGCTAAAACCAGAGGTGTACATATCTTCGCGCTGTGCCGGTGCATATAAAGCACTAGAAATTATACATGCAGATAAATTAATATTTCATCTGGTTTTGCCATTTTGCCCAGGAATGAGAAATCAGCTTAAAAAAAAAAAACAAACCCCAAACCTGTGAGACATGTAACTACATTTCCCTGCCTTTCTTGTGACTTATTCTTAGCAGAATTACATTAATTTATCACCAGATACGGGGGGGAAGATATTTCTCCCAAGACACTGTGATGCCTCAGGGTCCTTGTAGGGGTGATGTAAGTCTTTGGCACCACACATATCCATGCAGTGAGGGTGCAGTAAAGGCAGTGACTGTGCATGCTGTCCTGTACTATATTCATACGTGGTGTGAGTGTGCCCAGAGAGGCTGAGCTGTGTGCACAGCAAAGGCTGCCACTGCCAGTAGGACCTGTGCTGTGCCTGTGCTAGCCTCTGCAAGGGCAGTGCAAAAGGGTGTCAGAACCAGCTGCTTCCTAGGAGGTAGAGAGAACAAGCAACTATGACCTGTTACAACCTCCCTGTCTCCACACTTGAACTCTCTCTGCTCCTGCATGTGTGATCTCAGCTAAGCCTTTGCTGAAGGTCTTAATTGTTTCTGGCATCTTGTGCCTAGCTGAGCCCAGTGACTGCAGCTATACAGCTCAAGTGTGGCAGGGCATGCAGGACTCATACAGGTTAGAAAAGAAGCTACTGCCCCAAGATTTTCCTGATCTTCACTTGTTTATTTTATATTTCATAGATATGACCTGATCTAGTGGGAGGTGTCCCTGCTTATGGCACAGGGGGGCTGGAACTGGATGACCTTTGAGGTCTCTTCCAACCTAAACCATTCTATGATTCTATGAATGTCAATTGCCTGAATGAAAAAAAAAAAAAAAAAAAAAAAAAAAAAAAAAAAAAAAAAAAAAATTTCCCCAAATGGTGGCTAAAGCATGGTAGAAGTTGCCTTGTAATTCACACTGCTCAATATTAATGAACCAAGGCAGCATCTTGGGAGCACAACCCTGCCCAGGGAATTACTGCAATGACTGCTGTATTGCAGCAGACCATCAGGAACGATCACAGATCTCCAGAGATCATTGAGTCCAACACCCACCACCTAGCCCACAAAGCATGACCACCTAGGGAACACAGAAACGTGTTGGGGAAGGTTATGAAGACCTCTGAAGAAGACTCTGCAACCTCTCGGGGCAGCCTGTTCCACCGTTCTGCTACCCTCACAGCAAGAATGTTTTTTTTTCTTGTGTTGAGATGGAATTTCCTGTGATTCTTCCCTGTCATTGAGTAAACCAAGGTCTATCAGAGACAGGTTGTGGATGTGGTAGTAGTCTCCAAAAAAGAGGATGACTGCATGCAGTTTTTCTTCCTCGCTTATGCTAAGAAGGGGGGAAAAAAGTCATAAACAAATATATTTCTATCAGGCTTCCTTCCTTCAGCTGAAATTACCCACAGATATTTTACCTCAACATGACTGAGGGAGCAGGGGGGTGCAACCTGGAGAAGAGGAGGCTCAGGGCAGACCTCCTTGCTGTCTACAACTACCTGAAGGGAGGTTGTAGCCAGCTGGGGGCTATGGATGTGCTGGAAGTTGTCCAGAGAAGGGCCACAAGGATGCTCAGAGGGCTGAAGCTGCTCTGCTGTGAGGAGAGACTGAGGGAGTTGGGGCTGTGCAGTCTGGAGAGGAGAAGGTTCCCAGGTGACCTTATTGTGGTCTTTCAGTATCTGAAGGGGGCTACAAGAAAGCTGGGGAGGGACTTTTTAGTCTGTCAGGTAGTGATAGGACTGGAAGGAATGGAACCAAGTTAGAAATGGGGAGACTCCGACTGGATGTTAGGAAGAAGTTCTTCAGCATAAGAGTGGTGAGAGTCTGGAAGAGTTGCCCAGGGAGATGGTGAAAGCCTCACCCCTGCAGGTGTTAAAGGGCAGGCTGGATGAGGCTCTGAGCAGCCTGTTCTACTGTGAGATGGCACTGCCCATGGCAGAAAGGGTTGGGGCTGGATGATCCTTGTGGTCCCTTCCAACCCTGACTGATTCTATGATTCTTTTCCTCTTCTCCCTTGCTTCTTGCTCTCTGCCCTTAACTTGCTTTGGGTTTGCTGTGTGTCAGTTAAGCCTATCTAGCAGGACAGGGACCTTGCTGCACAATGCAGCCTGCCTCGGGTCATATATATCCTTTTATTAGTTTGTATTTTTAATCTGCTTTTGTAAACAGTTATTTCCATTTAGCTTCCAATTCTGTGTGAGTGTTGCTGTTTTACTCCTTTGGGGAGAATTCTACATCTTGGAGATGCTGTGAATTCTACATCTGGAGAGCAGACCAGCTCACACCCAGGACATTCTGCTGTGTTTCTGTGCTTACTACCTTGGCACAGCTTGGTTGAGCGCTGAAACAGACTTAGTAAATAGTGGCCCCAGCTGAAGAAAAGGTGAACCTGAGAGAGTTATTTCACCTGCACAGAAACACTTACAGCCCGTTGAGCAAGCATGCTAAAGAGCTGTGCAAGTCGATTCATAATGACCTAGAGCTTGACATAAAAAACTGGATGGGGCACTTAGTGCCATGGTCTAGTTGATTGGCTAGGGCTGGGTGTTAGCTTAGACTGGATGAGCTTGGAGGACTCTTCCAACCTGGCTGATTCTATGATTCTATATACCTTAAAGGCTACTGACAGAAGGTGAAAGAGATCAGTCCCATTAAAAAAAAAAATTAAAAAATTGGATTTTGGGCTAGATTGTGGGTCGACAAGAAAGATCAGGGAAGCAGAACTTGAGAGGTGCACAAGCTAGTAAGTCAGGCTTTTTCTTATTTGTGAAGAAAGGAAAAGCCAGTAAAGAGTGCTACCAGTATGAACAACAGGCTGCAGAACTGTCTTAGTTTTGTTTAGAGCAGACAGAAAGATACTTTACTCCTCCCCAAGGGAGCAAAATAATGCTCACAGAATTGGAAATGGAAATACTAATTACAAATATTTAGAATAGAATAAAATAGACTAGAGTAGAATAGAATAGAAGAGAGTAGCATAGAATAGAGTAGAATAGA
>VWZI01006783.1:192739-248188 GCA_013396835.1 Psilopogon haemacephalus
AGAATAGAATAGAATAGAATAGAATAGAATAGAATAGAATAGAATAGAATAGAATAGAATAGAATAGAATAGAATAGAATAGAATAGAATAGGTTGGAAGAGACTTCCAAGCTCATCCAGTCCAACTTAGCACCCAGCCCTAGCCAATGGCACTAAGTGCCCCATCCAGTCTTTTCTTGAACACCTTCAGGAATGGTGACTCCACCACCTCCCTGGGCAGCCCATTCCAATGCCAATCACTCTCTCTGGCAAGAAATTCCTCCTAACATCCAGCCTATACCTCCCCTGGCACAACTTGAGGCTGTGTCCCCTTGCATTTACATGAATGCAACCCCTCCCCTAAATTCACATTTCAGCTTGCAACAACCTCATAAAGCCAAAAAGAAACCCTTGCCCCCCATGCCTCCCACCATTACTCCCTGCCCACCCACAGGGCACAGCTATAAAACTGGCTCTGGCATAGCCAAGCCAGGCCACAATCCTCCTCCCACATTGCAAGAGGTAAGGGAGCCATGCTGGGGAGGGAGAGAGGGGCAGAAAAAAAGGGGGACAGAGTCAAACTGACTCTGCAACCCATTTATGTAGCAGCTGCAAGGCTTATGGGATAAAGCAACAAATACCTAGGTCCTTGGAGGACTTCACAACTCTATGGTTAAGACAACCACAACAACAGCAAGAAATAAAATAAGGATTAAGGACAACTGCTTGGTTCCTTTACAGAAACTGGACCATTTATCTTCTTTTCCACAACAGCTTTTTGTCACAGTCCTTGTACAGCTTGAAGAATAAACCTGTTGGCAGCAGTGAGCACACCTACAACAGCAATGGAATTTTAATCAGTGGAACAATTAGTTTCACTCTGAAGAACGACATGACAAACACCAGGGAGGTCAATGTCTGTGATGCCCTAGTTGCAGATGAAGGCCTCTGTAGCTGGAAAGCTTTGTGGGGCGAGGGCTCAGTAACAGCTTATCACAGGCTGGCAGCAGAGAGAATATCATGACCAGTAGCAACAGCCAAGAATTGCAGTCCTTGGCTCAAAGACAGAAATAAAGTCAGGTGAGACAAACCTATTTTTCCTGAGGCCTTTCTATTTGCATTGTTTATTCATAGATAAATGCAATGCTGTATCTTTTCTTCTCACATCTTTAGTTCTGGGTTTTTCCTGGCACTAAACTTGCATGACAAAACATATGACTGTGCTGGTTTCAACTAATTGGAGGATCTGAATTAGAAATTAGACTATAGGCTGAGAGGAAAGCACTGACAATGCTACTTCTCTCAGAGCTTTATCTTTTCATTGTATATATCTGTAAATATCTGTTATATCTTTTAAGTATCTTCTTGTATACTGTGCATAGCTGTAAATACAAAGCTTCATTTATCAACTTCCAGCTGACTGAGTCCTAGCCTGGGTTATTTCAAAGGGTGGGGGGGCAGGTAACTGCCAAACCACTACAATGCCTCAGGAACCTGCCTGAGCTCTGGTAAACCACCAAAGAGAGAAATGATTATGGGCTCTTAATGACATCCCCCTTCACTCTGCTATGAGCTGAACAATTGTTCCCTGTGATCCTAAGGGAAGCAAGCCCTTAAATTACAAGACTTAACTATGACCTTAATAAAGGAACATCTTCTACTTGATTTCAAGATCTAGAGAAAAGATCAGATACCTGATGGCATTAATTAAAAATATATTGCAATTTGTCCTTGAAAGACTTTTTCATAACCCTCCACATTTTATACCACCACTCAGCTCTGTACTTCTGAAGAAAAGTGTAACTATGACTGAAATACAACCTAGAGAAGCAGGAACAAACGTTTCCTAAACTATAAACCAAAGAAATTAACTTCTACTTCCTTTACAGAGAGGCCAATGAGAAAGGGGCTTTGATGCTAACAGAGTATTTCACCTGTTTGAAGGTCTGAGCAACAAACTCCACAGCTGTACATGAAAAATTGCTTTCTAAGTACAGAAAAATGCAAGTTCATCCACACTGGCTGTTCAGAATGATGCATCTGATGTTACTGCACACTTAGTTTTGCTGCCAGTAGCATTCAGATAAGTTGAGCACTTATTAAAAATTAAAAGGCCATGCAATAAATATCCTCTTGGTGACTTCAGAAGAAGTTCAAGAAGACACATACTTGATAAACTAAGTGAAGGACAAAAGCAGGATACTGTAAAACGATTTTTTTTTTTAATTGCAATCCACTCTGATCTGGACATTTTCTCTTCATATTGTTTACCTTCCAAGGGAGTCTGAAACAGTCCATGCCTTGCCAAGACAAGAATGGTACCTATGCCCTCAACACATATTTTCTGGTGACATAAATTGTGGCAGGTTGCAGAACTGGAATCTTCTCCCCTGCAAGGTGTTACAGCTCCTACAGGTGTGTGTGTACCCTGGGCTTCACCTGACAGCAAAGGCAAAACTCTGAAGGAAGGAAGGAATTAGACAGCTAAATGAACTGAGTTTTGATACTTGGCTGAACTCCACTTCATTGCTATGGGACAATAGTAACAAGCACAAGGAAACCTCAGTTTTTCTGTTTATGAAGAACTAGGTTTGTCTTGTCCAGCCTGAACAATCTATTAAAAGTAGCCTGAAGCTCAATGCCTTTCCCTCATGGCACATCTGAATAACTGACTACTTTCATATCTTTCTCAGCTTCCCTTCCTTCCAATTCTCCTTCCACAGATTTCCAAATCCACAGCGGTGTGGAGCTCCTTCAGTGTTCCAGGTACCACAAATCCTTGCATTTCATGGAGGCTTCCTAAGTATCCCTTTGTTATTTATATGTAAAACACTGTCTGTCACCAGTGTGATCTTCAGAACTGTACTATAAGATCCTTCAGAGTGTAAGAGCTTCCCTGTCGAGGCACTTACAGGAATGAGCACTCTAAAAATAGCATCTGAGTGCTAGATCTGTTCTGAGGGAAGGAGCAAGCAGCAGGTAACAGCTTAAGCACTCTAATTGAAAAGAGATTATGGAAGGCATTACCTAGAAAAATTTAAGCCTTGCAGAAAAAAACAATGAAATCACTGTGAAAGAACATGTCCAGTAGGTGATGAAAGGGCATGAGAAAATGTTCTCCAGCAGAAAGTTCTGATGAGCTTAGTTTAGATGGGTGAATTCTGACTAACCTGAGGCACACATGATGAGCCCATTGCCTGGAAGAAGGCAATTCCATCAAAACACTGAAACATGCAAAAAGCCTGATTTTATAGTAGCCACCATATTCCTGTCCATGATACAGTGTAGAAGATTATCTGGGTTGCCAGTTACTTCTGCTTTTTAGTAGTATGAATCTACTGCAGTCCTGAGGAACTGCAAGATAATGACTAAGTCAAAGATGCAGAAAGAACTTTTTTTAAACATGGCCTGATCTAGTGGGAGGTGTCCCTGCCTATGGCAGGGGGTTGGAACTGGATGAGCTTTGAGGTCTCTGCCAACCTAAACCATTCTATGATTATATGATAATAGGGGGCCTACAGGAGGGCTGGGGAGGGACTGTTCACAAGGTGTTGTAATGACATGATGAGGAGTAATGGGTTTAAACTGGCAGAGAGGAGACTTAAATGGGACGTTAAGTGGAAATTCTTTAGAGTGAGCGTGGTGAGACACTGGAACAGGTTGACCAGGGAGGTTGTGGCTGCTCCCTTCCTGGAGGTCAAGGTTGGATGAGGCCTTGAGTGACCTGTGCTAGTGGGAGGTATACTTTCCTATGGTGAGGGAGTAGGGGGGGTTGGAACTGGATGAGCTTTGAGGTCCCTTCCAACCTAAACCATTCTATGATTCTATGATAATTGGACTGAATAATTCCCAGAATGACAGCCAAGTCAATAAATTTTTACAAAATAAATGCACCAGAAAAAAAATAATTATCTTTTCCCCTACACCAGTCTGAGTTGTGTCTCAAGCTCTATGTAATTAATACAAAGGCACAGCTACATGAAAATTGTTCCTTCTGTTTCCCTTCTCCATTCGTGAGTGCAACTTGGTACATCCATTTCTGGTGTACAGATGCCAGTCACATTTGGCTGTAGTGGGATCCTAGTTACCTAAATATTTGCTGCAGTCAGCACCAGGCAAGGATGAGGCAGTGAGAACAACACTCTTCTGCAGAAGGCTCACAAGGCTCCCTTAAACTCCTGACCAATAGCAACAGGTGAGAACTCATATATGGCCAGACAGGGTAGGCTGCTTAGATATTTGCAAGGCAAAGTGGTCCTGCACACTGCAAGATTAGTTCTGAAAAGACTTAATTTTACTTCCTTGTCACAGGAAAGCCTACTGAATGTAGGCCTGAAAAGATGTCTACATTTTCACCTTTCTTTGGATTGTAAAACCGATATTAAACCTTTCCATTATGCAAACTGATCTGAAGAGACCATTACTGTGCTGCATACTGATGGTGGTTCACAGAAATGGTTCACAGAAGCAGACAAAAGATATCTAAAAGCAGCAGAAGCACATCTATTGTAAAGGAAGTCAGCCAAAAGAGATTAGCTCTTTGGCTTGAAAGAGGAGAGAGACAACCTTTAAAATACAGAGAAGCTTGACAGGAACATTGAACCATTCAGTGGTACGGCTAAAAGTACGAACCTGAGATCCAGAAATCACAGAAGGAATATAAAAGGAAGAGTTAATAAAGACTTGATGTAGTGTGCTCACGTAAGTGTGCCAGAAAGCAGCACACCAAAAGGGAAAGGTGAGTTGCAGTATGACCCATTCGTATCTAGACAGACTGGGTTTGTACCTGCACTTTGCATAACACCAAGCACAGTGAGTGGGAACTGTTAATTCAGCAGCTGGGATGATGGTTGCTTTATGGGGTAAAATTAGTTTGCTCTGGCACTCTTTATCTCGCTGTAGCCTAATAGAGCAATCCTACCAAAAGGCCACAATAAATTTATCTGATGCCTGCAGTGTTTAAGTAGGAAAGAAGGTGAAATTAAAGTCCTGATAATCCAGAGTGCTGCAGTTTTCAGCATCCAAACCATAGCTTGTTACTGTTTTTCACATTAGCAAAATGTACCTTTATGACCTCAGAGGTATTTTCCATACTGGTTTATACAACTTATTCAAATGCCTTGTGTGCCTAACTGCTTGCTCGAATGTTCTCTCTGAGCAACCTGCAACAGAACTGAGTGGCAGTGGAAAGGCCTAAGTCTAGGGGAAGAGCTAGAGAACTTAGCTGCTGCCAGCACAGGTGATTTGAAAGAGCTCCTAAGTCAGTAGCCATTCACATTGCTGTTTAGTGTGTGCACTGATACAAGAGCATCCTTCTTAGTAACAGCATTGTCAGCATCCCTTGCATCTTCAGCTGCTAATAGGAGCTAATAATAGCCAATAGCTAATAATAGCCAAGGAGATATGTACACTGTGAAATTCAACTACATAAACCTGAACCCCACAGCACCTCAACTTGAGGAAACTATCAAGACTGGACTTCCCAGTCTTGGTTTGGACATTAAATACAATAAAAACCGTTCAGTCACATGGCTCTAGTCAGTCCTGCACAATTTTTACAACATGCAGAGGCAAAGCACAAGACTTTGAAATAAGTCTGTGAAGTAAGTAAGACTGTGAAGTAAGTAAGTGTGCAAATACAAGCTTGATGCTTCCTTGCATCAAGGGCTCTCTACACACACTCAGCTGTGTGAAAGTGCAGTGGAATATTCAAATTACATCTGAATATTAAAGACCTGCACTTCTCATTATAAATGGCTTCCTTTAACACACTGAACATTTTATAGTATTTATGGCATTCACTATCTACTTAAGGCTACAGCTTGCAGGTGCCAGCAGGTAACATTTAACTTTCTCAGGCAAACATTTTTTGTTACTCCAGAGCCATAACCTGCTAATTAACAAATGCAACAGTTTTGCATATTATGCATCACGCACTTCATTTCTAATACACTGCAATAATTACACGATGGGCACTTCAAGCACTCATAACTCAACTGCAAGTAGCTTTCATTACCTGATCTTGTGATTTCTTTTTCTTCTTCTTCTTCCCCCAGCACCCTGAACTCTCCGCATCTTTTCCATTGGCATCACCACAGAGTAATCCATCAAGTTCATCTGTTCCCATCTGCTGTCCCTGAGATGTTTCTGCAGCTAGCCTGTATGAGAGGTTCCTCAAAATGCACACACAGTTTTCAACGGTCTGAAAAGTGTGACAAAAGGGGAAAAAAGGGCACACACCCCCCCACAAATCAGAAAAAAAAGTTAAAATCCTTCCCTTGCTCACTCCGTATACAAAGCAGAAGTAATATCATCAATCTCTGAACACACATTTCATCAGGACAGTGATTATCTACTCATTCCCAAGTCACTCCAGGTACCCACAACTTAAGATACTGAAAAACTTTTCAGGAAAGTAAAAGCAATCACTAGTCTGAACATTTTCACAGAAGGTTTTTTGTTGTCATTCTGAATTCATGCTGCAGTCCCATATCAAACGGGAGCTGAGGTAAACAGTGATGACAAGAACCAAAAAATACACAGAATGCTACCTCAGCCAATACAGAACACTTCATACACAAAATAGCAACAGGTTCTGGGTTTAGTTTGACTTTTTTTCCTTTTTTAAACCAGTAACAAATTTTTTCCTTATCAGAAAATGCTGATTCAAGCTCCCATTTCACAGGTACTTGTAGCATGAACAGGTGATGTTTCTTCAGTACCAGAACCAAGACTAGAAATCTGTTTTGCTGCTTGTACTGCTTCTAGTCAGACTAGAAGAGACATAGTGGGCAGCCTATCTCTCTCCATGGATATTTGTCCCCATGTCCTTCAGGCAGGAATCCAGAAATAGGGTGAGACCCAGCGGAAGAAAAAATCACTGATAACTCAATGTAATTTCTAGAAGATGGAACTGAATGATCTTTGAGGTCTCTTCCAACCTAAACCCTTCTATGATTCTAAGTCTAAAGAAGTTCAGTTTAGAGTTACTTGAATCCTATTAATTTTTTTCCAGTTTGGTTTGACTATCCCTAATAAGGGTATGAGCTTTGTGGAGACAGGGAAAGCATGGTTAAAGGGGAGTCCGCATTTATCTACCTATTTCCAACATTTATCTACCTATTTCCAACATTTCTAATGCTCCATGGAGACAAAATGTAACAGCCACTACATTCTAGCCCTGTTGCTTCATTAACCCAGAATGGAACCACTTTGAGGGTTTTGGCTCTGTCTTACTCTGCCATACTCACCACTGAGGCAAAGAGATGGGGCTTAATTTACTTTCATGTACTGTATAAGCTTATGCTTTGGCACAGAGGTTTTGTGGTGACAGTAAGTTCCAGGCATGATACTGAACTCAAGACTCATCTATGCAGGAATATTTATTTATTTGCTCAGATGAAATTTTACATTATGCTAGTAGAAATTTTACATTACACTAATAGCAATTTGAAATGTCCAGCCAAATACATAAACGTGTGTAGAATTATGTTACTACCTCTTTGGTGTTTCTTAAAAAAATTCCTTATGTGGGTTTTATTCACTCTTGCTAATCATGTTTACTTTTGCAGGGTCATAGCATGCTGAAGTTGAAGCTCTGTGCTTGTTGATTTGAGCTCTAGATTTTCACTCCCCATTTCACAAATAGCTGTTGCACTGAGAATTCACATTCAGCTGAAAACAACTAAGTCCAATGCACTTGAAGAACAGTGCTACCTAAAGCTAAAACTGATAAGCAAACTTCCAGTGCTCAAAGGCCACTGACACCTTAACTAAGGCGAAATCCTACGAGCCAAGAAAGCTGGTCCTAACCACACAGCTGCACAGAATTTGCTCCTTCACTTGTAGCTTTGAACTCTCAAAGGTTTTTATACCGCTAATTCCTTATTCATTTTCATCATAAGGCGACTCTTGTGGTAGGCCTGATGGGTCAAAATAGGCCTGAACATGTACTGGCTTGTCCAAAGATATTCTTCTGCTTGGGTGGAGGAGCTGGAGCTACTGAATCTGAGAGGCCATGGCTTGCCCAAATTTGTTTTGCTCCTGCTTGCATCCTGTGGTAAACAAAGTACATGTGCTTGACTTGTGCTAACCTTGGGCAAGCCTTATGCTCTTCCCCAGATATGGGTAATGCAAGCCTGTGGCTTCACCTGGTATGGTCAAGCTTGGCTAACTGCCATTCCCATTGGCTACTCTATGTCCAAAGCATTCATTGATCCTCTTTGCTGAAGACAACTTGTTGGTTGTACTGCAAAACTGCCTATTAATTACATCCCCCCACCCCCTTTTAAAAGATTATTTATCTGATTGCCTTGTAAGCCTAACTCACAGTTCACAGGCTCACAGGATGTCAGGGGTTGGAAGGGACCCAAAGAGATCATCAAGTCCAACCACCCTGCCAGAGCAGAACCAGACAACCTAACTCAGGGGACACGGCAACACATCCAGACAGGCCTTCAAAGGCTGCAGAGGAGGAGACTCCACAACCTCTCTGGGCAGCCTGTGCCAGTGCTCTGGGAACCTTCCAGTCAAGAAGTTCCCCCTTGTGTTGAGCTGGAACCTCCTGTGCTGCAGCTTCCATCCATTGCTCCTTGTCCTATATCCCAGGGAGCAAGTGAGCAGAGCCTGTCCCTCCCCTCCTGACCCCCAGCCCTCACATATTCATAAACATTTATTTGATCCCCTCTCAGTTTTCTCTTTATTAAATTTGTCTCATACTGGGTACTTAAAATCAATTTTAAGGTAACCCTGGCAAAGCAATTGAAGGAATTTTGGATGAAATCTGACGTTTTTCTTCTTCTTAAACTAGTATCATATTTTCTCCCTTCATAATTTAAGTGAAAGGACAACATGCTGACCTGTGCACAGTACACAGGCAGGCACAAATCCAATACTTGGCACAGAAGAAGACTCAGCCCAACAGAAAACAGCAAAAAAATCTGGGCTACATCACCCTTTGCTAAAGCATCCCTCACAGTGCATTAATAAAACCCCAACCCTGTCACTTTGTAGTCCTGTGGTAATACCTCAGGACTAAATACCTGCATAAGAGAAAGATGACAAACCTTACTATCAATTTCACTGCTCCCCAGAGCAGACTGGATCACGTACAGCAATGCATCCGTCAGGCCATCACACTCCCGCATCCTTCGTCGGGCCTCTTCTCCAGCAGAGCTGACATTCCTGAAAGGGAACAGCAAGGGTCACCACCTCCCCTCCTGAAACCTCGCCATTAACATACAGATCAAACCCTCCTTTTCGCCCTTCATCACTTCAGAGCTGTGAATAATGAAGACAGCTGTGAATGAGCTCAGGAAATGTAAGGCAGAGAGGAACAAATGGAAGTCATTAGGTCCTCCACAAGAAGGGGCAGAGAGGCCAAGCAGCATGCAGGACCTGAGCTGGAAGGCTCACAGCCTATTAAAATTTGGAGAAAGGCTGATTTTCTTTTTTATTTTTTCCTTTTTCTTTAAAAAAAGTAGATTTTACAGCAGTGATAACGTGTTTTTCCAATGTGCCTATGTACATTGGAAATTTTTAGAAGTCCAAGAGGTTTTGCCAAAGAAATCTCCTAGGATTTGACAAGTCCCCTAGTTAGGGGTCTTAACCAGAGAGCAAAATAACACAGCATAACATAGAACATCTGATGTGCCTTGCTTCTCATTTTACAGGATTACTTCCTTCCCTCTCTCCTTTGGAGAGAGCATTAATAACTCCATCTTCTCTTTATGTAGTTAACTCACAGCTTGTTTTACATCATCAAATTTACAACCTCTGGCTATCATAGTAACTGCATTCCTCGGGATGCCCTCTGGCCCTGTCCGAACGGATTTTAAACCACAATTTGCTGCACGACCTAATGTGCAATAAATTTTGGAACACTGATCCACAGAGAAACAAAGAGCTATGAATGAGCACGTATCCATAGATTCTATGCTTGCTAACACCGAGTCTCCCTGAGGAAAGCCACATTCAGATCTGCAGAGCAGTCTGCATTTTGAAATGAGTGAATTAGGAATCTCCAGATGAGAGCAAAGCTTTTCGGTCGCCGTTGGTGGGGGCAGGCAATTCTCTGCTGTGGCAGCTCACCTGGAGCTTCTCTCTCCCTGCTACTACTGTTTGTATGAAAGAAGGAACAGAGAAGAGCAGACCAGCCCTATTTCAATCCATGGAAATGGAAAGGAGGGCACTGGCCCTTTCCTTTGGGAAGAAGACAAAGCATTTTCTTCCTCTTATGCCAAATTCAATAACGCTGGAAAAAGAATGGAAATCCTGGGAGGGAGGAATGGATTTTAGATGGAGGAAGGTGAGAGGACTTAAGAGCAGGTTTCATTTCAATTCTTTCTTTAAGCACTCCATCCTGTTCTGCCTCTCTATCATCTAAATAAATTTTTTAAAGGCATTTCTGTTCCCCTAAAGAATTTTCTTAATCAGATAATCTTGTAATTGGACAATCCCTTAGCCCCTCCAGTGCAGGTCCATAATTGATTCTGCTCCCTAAACACATACAATTTTCCATCTATGCCTGAATACCCCACACAGTCCTAATTACTACTGCTCTCCCACACAGAAGCTGCCCCAATTAATTCAGCACTGTCCCCTTCACCTCTGAAGTCATCCTGACCAAAACAAGCAAACATCAACAACGAAAAAACAGCCCAGGAGCACTAGAACAAGTTCTTTTATCTCCCTAACACAAAAATTCCTGCTTTCCATTCTCCTTAGTTCGCCCCAAATTACACACCAGAAGTGTGCCCTTCAGAATGGCTTGTGAGTTTTGTGTTTTCTTTTTCTTCTGATCCCTAAACTTAATACCTCTTTCCTCTCTCTCTACTGCTGTAAGAGCAGCAGATAAAGGATTTTCTATCCAGTCTACGAGGAAATCTTATTCTGTCACCCAGGAATTAGGGTCTGGAGAGTATCAACTGGAAAAAGTCTTCTATTAGCTCTTCCTCTGAAGTGATGGAAACCTTTTGACTTCCCTTTGAGTGACAGGAACCAGAAGGTAAAATCATAGAGCAGGGATTTCCTAAAACAGTGCCTGGACCCTGTATTTACAGTACTGGAAACTCTGCTTGAAGTGTATTTTGAGCAGACTACAACAGCTCCACCTGAAATTCTGGAAGGGCAGCATGCACAGGAAAAGCAGAGTCATGGATCTGAAAAGTGCCTTGCCGGGTGAGCAGTAATGAGAAGTGGGATTAGGGACTTCTACCTGAGATTCTACTCTCCCACCCTCCAGGAAGAGAGAGAGAAAGAGTTGCAACCAACCCTAAAAGAATAACTGCACAAAGTACAACAGGAGGACACTGAGGAAGTGTTCTCAGCACATCACTTTTTTGGCACCACTAAAAACAACAAACCAAACCAAATAAAGACACAAAAAAAAATCCAAACAAACAAAACTCCAAACCAAACAAAAAACTCTACTAAACCCTTTTAAATAGAATTAAATATTACAGTCTCTACTAACAAGACTCAGTCTCTACATGTCCACCCTTCTTTAATGTCTGTAGTTGCACAGACTGAGTGCAAGTTTTCAAAATATATGGACTTAAATATCCTTAGAAAGAGACAGATACATTCTCTCTTATTGAGGTGATTTCTCTTCATTGGGGTGATTTCTCATGCTCTCTGGTACAACCAAATGCAAGTCGTGTTGACTCTCCAGAGCCTGCAGAGATTAGCAGCCTCTCAACTCTGTTCCAAGTTCACCACAAACACCTCCTCACCAAGGCAGTAATGCAGAGAACCTTACAGCCCCTGAGCTTTGAGTTGTCTGCCTCACTCAATTCCAGCCTGTAAAGGGTTAAGCCTTAACTCAATACACAGCCCAACAACCAATAAGAGACAGCAAGGCAGTAATGCAGAGAACCTTACAGCCCCTGAGCTGTGAGTTGTCTGCCTCACTCATTTCCAGCCCAACAACAAATACAAGGCACCAAGGCAGCAGAGAACCCTAGAGACCCTGAGCTATGAGTTGCCTGCCTCACTCATTTCCAGCCCAACAACAAACATGAGGCACCAAGGTGGAGAACTTTAAAGCTCCTGAGCTGTGAGTTGTCTGCCTCACTCATTTCCAGCCCAACAATGAATATGAGGCACCAAGGCAGCAAGGCAGAGAACCTTACAGCCCCTGAGCTGTGAGTTGTCTGCCTCACTCATTTCCAGCCCAACAATGAATATGAGGCACCAAGGCAGCAAGGCAGAGAACCTTACAGCCCCTGAGCTGTGAGTTGTCTGCCTAGCTCATTTCCAGCCCAACAATGAACATGAGGCACCAAGGCAGCAATGCAGAGAACCTTGCAGCCCCTGAGCTGTGAGTTGTCTGCCTCACTCATTCCCAGCCCAACAACGAATATGAGGCACCAAGGCAGAGGACCTTATGAGCTGTGAGTTGTCTTCCTCACTCATTTCCAGCCAGTGAATACAAGGCCTTTATATAAAGCAATAGACACTCAGGGCACAGCTTGCACAGACAATGCATTTCTTTCTCCTGGGTGGAGAAGCTGCCTCATTCAGTTCTTCTGTTCATCATTTGTCTCCTTTACACTCCCGTTTCTTCTGTAATCAAGGGGTGGATATACCAAATTGCTATGACTGCTTTTCCTTGTTTTCAAAATAAGTCTCTGTGTAGTTTCTGCATGGGCTCATAGCTACTACAGTCCTCCTCAGAACTGGAGTACATGGTATACGGCTTAAAACACAACTTAGATGTCAAACTTGCATCAGCCTTTCATCAGAAATAATAATGTGGGTTATTTAGAAAGAAGTACTGCTATTATCTAATTATTCCTGTTTCACTTCTGTTAAGGGAATCACGAATTGAGAGCTCTTAGAAATGGTCTCTAGTATCACTCCAGTATCACCAATTCTATGATCACCACGCTCAGGCCATGTAGCTCTGCAAAAAAGAATCAGGTTCTAGATGATGTGAGCTGTCAAACCAAACATGCTGCCATCTCAATTTGCTTTTTTTCTCATTATTAACTTGGACATGCTGTAGCTGTTGGTGTGACAGGAAGTACGACAGGGTTTGTCATTTGTGAATTTGCAGGTCACTGTACAAACATTAAACTGGCACATGAGTAGTATCTGCTGGTGGTAACTGTCCCACTAATAAGCACCTGTTTCTCCATTTTCAGCCTCCAAACAGGTAACACTTGCTAAGTCTAAAATAAGTAACAACATGTAGTAAATTTTTGAAAACCTCAAATCATACATTAAGAAACCCCCAACAAACCACAAATCCTTCCTCTCCATGTGCTCCCTTGTTTGCTGTCTATTTTTATTTCTGTCTGATGGGCTCAGTGTTCTCCTTTAGGGACCAAGCCTTGTCTCTGTGTCAGGCTGGCATACCCAGTCCCATCACACACTGCACTGAGTGCTGATGATTGTCTGAGCTGGCTGCAATGTCTCAGATGACCACATCGAAGCTGTCAGTTTTCCTGTGTACTTTCAGCTGTTTCTGTAAGCATTCAGACTATTTGCTCTAAGGGTCTAATAAGGTAACCTAGACATCAGAACAAAGAAACCAGCACCCTGCACATATACAGTAAGTGTAGGACAAGGACCTAAGAGAGGTCACCAACCACCCCTACCACCTTTCCCCCCTTCCCCAATCTTATCTCATCATCTGTTTATGCAGCAGATAGGTGAAGGTAGATTGGCCAGGGGGGTTAGTAGCAGGAAAGAAGTTAGTGGAATTATTCAGATTCAGCTACAAAAGGCAGGGAAAAAGAACCATGCAAGAGCCACAGCCCAGAGTGGTCTGAAGCAGTCTGACTTATCTATATTTTGGTTACAGCTCTTAAAACAATTTTTTTTCTTTCTCAGTAAAGCTATGAGTGAAGTAGCACCCTCAGTGTTTTCCTCTCTCAGCCCATAGTCTAATTTCTCATTCAGATCCTTCAATTAGTTCAAACCAGCACACACTTAAAGCCTTCTCTATCTGTAATTTCTTCAGAGAAGGAGTAATAATTTATCAATCCAGCATGTGGATTAAGAACAACACAGATGTGGAGGCAAATTCTCTCTTATTAATTAGAATAGTTCAACTATAATTAAAGAAGCCTTTTGTATCACCAAGGAATTTGGCCTCAGGTTCTTCTCTCTGAGGCATTCATTTAACTCTAAAAGCAGATTTTGCAATTAGTCAAACAGCTGACAGTCTACTGTGGAGAGACTCCTGGTTATTAACCTTTCTATTAGATGCTATGACAATGTGATTGAGCTTTGATTATTCAGCCATACCTTTCATTTTCAAAACAACAGAGCAATCAGCCTACCAAGCCAAGCACTCACCAGGCTGCTTTTACTGCTGTGATTCTGCATGTGAATACCTGAGGCTAAACTGAGTGCTTTTAATGACCACTCTGTGGGATCTGTGAAGCCATTGTCTTCTAAACAGTTCTTAGCCCTTTTGATGTGTCTTGAAGAAGATCCCTGGTGGAAATGACCCTAAAGTGCAATAAGCATCTTCAAATAAATTACCTTCCTTAAAAAAAAAAACAAACACCCAAAACAAACAAAACCCCCCCAAATCCAACAAAATTTATTACAAAATATGAATATATATATATATATAAAATCTATCACTCCCTCTGTCCCTTTGCTATTTGTTTTCACTCAAAGTCCAAATTCTGTGTAAATACAGTGCACAGAATTGCATACAGTGCGTTCAGGGCATGTTTTCAACCGCGGTAGAAAAGAATCCCACCTGCAGCAAATTTCAGATTTGGTATTTCATTTATCTGACACGTAGTGAAGAAGCTCTCTCTTGTGTTCAGCTGCTACCTCCTGTGCTTCCATCCATTGCTCCTTGTCCTATCCCAGAGAGCAAGTGAGCAGAGCCTGTCACCCCTCTCCTGAACCCCAACCCTCAGATATTTATAAAAACTGATTAAATCCCCTCTCAGTCTTCTCTTCTCCAGACTAAGCAGCCCCAGGGCCCTCAGCCTCTCCTCATCAGGCAGTGCTCCAGTCCCCTCCTCATCCTCGTAGCCCTCCACTGGACCCTCTCCAGCAGATCCCTGCTCCTCTTCAACTGGGGAGCCAAAACTGATGCGAGAAAACTGTTCCGTATATTCCTGATTCTACTTACGATACATTGGGCTCTTAACTGACCACTGAAACTTCAGAACTATCACAGACATACACCAAGAGGTAGCTCATCACTCAACAGCAGCTAAATGAGCAAAAAGGACAGCAGGGCAAGTAAGGAAAACAACATCAGCTGAACCAAAGCGTAACCCTGTATGTGCTGTCCTTATTGTGGTGCACAATGCTGAGCCTCTCATCTCAAAAAGGATACAACAGAAGTGGGAAAGACTCAGAGAAAGGGCACACACCTCTACATTGCTTTAGATCTCTTCTTTCGTTATTATGCACATAAAAAACCCCAGGGTGGCATTCAGTTTTCCAGAGGGAACAGGCAATCTGAACAGCTGCTTAACAGCTGGCTAATAAATAGGAGCATGTCAGCAACGGCTTCTGTATCGCTACTCAGTGCTGATGGTCCAAGAGACATACACTTCCCAACCTTTGTTACTGTACAATGATAGACATGACTGAGAACAGAAAAGAAAGGATGTGGACAGGCCAAAGAGGTTTCTGGTCCCCCACTGCTAGTCCTGGAAGATAGTGAGCTGCATCTGCAGGACATAGTGAAGATACAGCAGCTGGTCTGAAGGTAGGTTGTAGCCAGGTGGGGTTGGGCTCTGCTCCCAGACACCCAGCAACAGAAGGAGGGGACACAGTCTCAAGTTGTGCCAGGACAGGACTGGATGTTAGGAGGAAGTTGTTGCCAGAGAGAGTGATTGGCATTGGAATGGGCTGCCCAGGGAGGTGGTGGAGTTGCTGTCCCTGGAGGTGTTGAAGCAAAGCCTGGATGGGGCACTTAGTGCCATGGTCTGGTTGATTGGCTAGGGCTGGGTGCTAGGTTGGACTGGATGAGCTTGGAGGTCTCTTCCAACCCAGCTGATTCTATGATTCTAAAACACTGCTGCTACTTGCTCTCTCATTGACTGCCTCTCCACACAGCTGACCAACCTATCACAAATGCAGGTAGAATCAATGTTCTTCTTTGCACATGAAATAGCTGTTCCAGCATTAGCTCAGGCAGCTCTGTCCTACAGAATTACTTCCAAGAGGATGCTGCAGCTTTTCATACTTGTATAGACTCAAATACAACAGGACAACTGTGTGGAGAAGGATGCCACTGAAGACTGTTAAATGCAGACATCACCTGCTCATGAATCCTGGTTAATCTACTCAGCTCGCTGTGAAAGCTCAGAAATATCCTGTCAGGAGCTCCAGTACTGTAAAGTAGCCTCTCCAGTTTTTCCATTTTCCTGCTCAGCTGGTTATCCTATTAGGAACAAACCCATTGATCATACATAAATAGCTTTCAATTAACCTCATTCTACCTATTCTTTATCAGCTAATTCTCTTCAAATGCCTAAAAATTGTTCTGTTTTGATGTTCTTAATTGCTTCACTCTAACTGTTTAAGCAATTTTTAAAGCATTACATTTCAGGTTATTTGTTCATCATTTCTATGTTTATTTTTTTGCCTCCACTCAAAGATCAAGTCTGCATTTGTCCTCTTCAGTCCTGTGGGAAAGCCTCTGTCTTACATGAGGATCTGCACTAGGAAAAACACTTCCAATCTGAAGAAAAAATATTCACCTTTTTATTTCTTTGTAGGCTATGTTCTGGGGGAAAAACTTGGCATTACAGCCTGCATTCCTAAGAACAACTGAAGAGAAGCAGGTGAAATGCTTCAGGGTTGAGAATAAGCATCAAAGAGAGATACTACCTGTAAGAGAGAGCAGTTTACTAAGCATTTAAAAACATTATTCCCCCTGTATTTATCTGCATGTCTTACACTGCTGAGGTCACTTTACAAACTCCTTTGAAGGTTACTTCTCTAACATCACTTAATTTTTTCAAAGAAAAATCCCTCTCCTTCAAATTGCAACATATACAATCATGAGCAAAAAGGATTTTCTTTTGTGCCTGCAACTTGTGGGAAGGAATTTAGCTAACTTCATGTAGCATGTGAAGTTTCTTGCCATCCTCTGAGGTATTTAACCTCATTTTAGCTTAAGGACAACTCGCACTGGCAAATGATGGCACAAGGCTCTGGCTTTGACAGTTCTTTCCCCTTGACTTATTCCCACCATAGCTCCTGTGCTGTAGTGGTTTAGCAGTTACCTGTCCCCCTACTCTTTGATATAACCCAGGCTAGGACTCAGAACAGCTGAAAGTTAATAAATGAAGCTTTATATTTACATCAATGCTCAATACAGAAGCAGATATTTACAACGTATAGCAGATATTTACAGATATATACAGTGAAAAGGTAATACAGAAACACCACAGCCCTCCCAGAGACCAAAATCCCTAAGAGGGGTTTCTAACCACCCCTACCACCTTTCCCCCCTTCCCCAATCTTATCTCACCACCTGTTGATGCAGCTGATAGGTGAAAGCAGATTGGCTGGAGGGTTAGCAGTAGGAAAATAAGTTAGTGGAATTATTGGGAATTAGCTACAAAAGGCAAGAACAGAGGAGCCATGCAAGAAAGCAGCCACAGCCCAGAGAGGCCTGGAGCACTCTGACTTATCTATATTTGGGTTACAACTCTTAAAACAATTGTTTTTTTGCTTTCTCACTAAAGCTATGAGTGGAGTAGCATCATCTGTTTTTCATTTCTCAGCCTACAGTCTAATTTCTCACTCAAATCCTCCAATTAGTTCAAACCAACACATGTGCTTTTCAGGGATACACAGGAGCCGCTTTCCCATGGACTGAGAAACATTTAGAACACCTCAGGTGATTATGCTAGAAGTGTAACTTCAGGATACAATGCAGGGCCAAAAAGCACTCCTGACCTGCTTCCAGGTTTCACCCCCAAATGGTTTCATGCTAGCAGATATGTCCTAGCAACAGCTTGATGCTTTTGCAAACAGTTAGTTTATTTAATAAAGCTTTCTACCCAAAATACCAGTGCAGAAGTTTCACAAGGATAATTTTGGAACCAAAATACCAATCAACCAACCAACCAACCAACCAACCAAGATAACCCGGACAACAGCAAAACCACCAGAAGACAGACTTTGGGTTCTGCTTTCATGAAATTTATTTATTAAGTCTCTTGCTATCTCTAAGGACCAATTTATGCATCCCTTCTTCCTTTTGGCAAGAAATTCTGAGCCCAAGAAGACTCAAGAGTTTGTACTGTATGGAATCATTCTCTGCTCCATTTCAGCAGGGCACTTAAAATCAGGTGTCCAGTGTGCTCTGAAGGGAGTCTTTGCCCAAAGCATGTGGCTGTGCTACTTGACAGAAGCAAAAAGCTTAGCACTCTGAAACCCAATATCTGTATTTGAACTTGCTCAGTCATTTGACACAGATTCCAGACTGTGCCAACTGTTTTCCACACATTCTCTTAACTACTCATTACAAAAGTTAGCAGTGTGTTAATTAGTAACTTAGAGGTCTCTGTCTTGCTAATAGTGTTACTTGTGAGTCCTTTTTCATAGAATCGTAGAATCAGTCAGGGTTGGAAGGGACCACAAGGATCAGCCAGTTCCAACCCCCCTGCCATGCCCAGGGACACCCTACCCTAGATCAGGCTGCCCACAGCCTCTGCCAGCCTGGCTGCAAACAGCTCCAGGGATAGGGCCTTAAACACTTCCCTGGGCAACCCATTCCAGGCTCTCACCGCTCTCATGCTCAACAACTTCCTCCTCACATTCAATCTGAATCTCCCCACCTCCAGCTTTGCTTCATTCCCCCTAGTCCTGTCACTACCTGATAGCCTAGAAAGTCCCTCCCCAGCTTTTTTGCACGCCCCCTTCAGTGGGTGCACTCAATGCCTCTGTCCACGTCACCAACAAAGATGTTGAACAAGACTGATCCCAGGACTGATCCCTGGGGGACTCCACTTGTCACTGCCTCCACTTGGACATGGAGCCATCGACAGCCGCTCTTTGGGTGTGGCCATCAAGCCAGTTCTTTACCCATCTGGTGCTCCACCCATCAAACTGATGTTTCACCAGCTTGAAGACCAGGATGTGGTGCAGGACAGTGTCAAAGGCTTTGCTCAGGTCTAGGTAAATGGCATCAGTTGCTCGCCCCTCACCTATTTATGTTGTAACCTGTTCATAGAAGGCCACCAGTTTTGTCAGGCAGGATTTGCCCTTGATGAAGCCATGCTGATTGGTCTTTGGTTCATATTTACATAAGAAACACAAAGAAGTCAGTCAGTCTCCCAGACAAAACAGGCTGTGATGTGGAAGAAGGTCCATATGCCAAAAACCCCACTGGTCATGTGTTTGAAGGACATCCTAAAGTTTCACTCATGCAAAATTCAGCCGAGGGCAAAAAGCTCGTGCTGTACAAATCCCTGCACCAAAACTGACAGATTCCTTCTACAAGGTGACACAAACCCCCATTTGCAGCTGACAGTTCAGTGTCCCAATCAAGACAGCATCCCTCAGGGGTTGGTACAGGAACCAGTGTTGTTTGACATCTTTGTTGGCAACACAGACAGTGAAATTGCCTGCACCTTCAGCAAGCTTGCTGCAGACACCAAGCCATGTTGTGCAGCTGACATGCTGAAGGGCAAAGATGCCAGCCAGAGGGGCTCCAACAGGCTGGAGAGGTGGGCCCGTGCCAACCTCAAGAAGTTCAACAAGGGCAAGTGCAAGGTTCTGCACCTCTGCTTGGGCATCCCAAGCACAAATATAGGCTGGATGGAGAATGGCTTGAAAGCAGTCTCAAGGAGAAGGACTTCAGGGATGAAAAGCTCAATGCGAGCTGGAAATGTGCAAAGGCAGTCCCGAAGGCCAACTTTATGCTGGGCTGCATCAGAACTGTGACCAGCAGGATGAACAAGGTGATTCTGCCCCTTTATTCTGCTCTCCTGAGACCCCACCTTGAGTACCCCATCCAGTTCTGGTGACCCCAGTATAAGAAGGACATCAAACTGTTGGAGTAGGACCAGAGAAGGGCTACAAAGATGCTCAGAGGGCTGGAGCACCTCACCTATGGAGATAGGCTGCAAGCATTGGGAATTCTCAGCCTGGAGAAGGCTCTGAGGATATGTTATAGTGGCCTTCCAGTACCTGAAGGGGGTCTGTGAGAAAGTTGGGGATGGACTTTTTACAAGAGCCTGTTGTGACAGGACAAAAGGGAATGGATTTCATTTTGAGGAGGGTAGATTTATACTGGACATTCGAAAGACATTCTTTACAGTAAGGATGTTGAGACACTGGACAGGGTCCAGTGGCAGAGGGGAGATTGAAACTGGATGTTAGGAGGGAGTTCTTTGCAGTGAGAGTGGTGAGACACTAGCAGAGGTTGCCCAGGGAGGTTGTCCAACCCCCATTCTATGAGTATTGAAACATACTGCATATTCCTGCCTTATACTTTGCTAGGCACCCAAACTCAGCAAACTTGTTTGCATATGCCCTTGATTTTGAACCACTTAAAAGCACTATTATGAATGTGATTACTTTCACCATTATAAGTAAAATATTGGAAACTTATGCAGCTCTTTTCCTCAGGTTTTAAAATCAAGTGGAAAAACATGAGCACCAGATTCAGACCAGGAACAATGTAAACAGCTCTACTTAATAGAGTTACCTATGAATAAAGATTAGCTTGCAAAAAAAAAAAATAATACAGAACTTGCAGTAAACAATCCTATCCACCTGGAGGAACAAATAAATAGAATTGTGATTGCTTAAGTGAGATGATTCCATCAAACTATGAAACAATCTCTCTGTCACATGTAAGCTTCAAGTGCCTTCCTGCATCTATTTTACAGCCCTGAAAAAAAAACAACCCACCATTATCAGAGCAGAGCCTTGAGAAGAAAGGAGGGCAAATCAGGTTTGGTTGCAGACTAATCAGATGAGCACAACTAATTACACCACCAACTGGCTCATTAAGATTATGAGGTTCATCTCATTCTGATCAGCTACTTTAGAAATTTTAATGGAGAGGATGACAAGTCACAAAGCAGAACACTGGGGATAGTAGAAAGTGTGAAATGCTACTTGGAATGAAACAGTTTATGCTACTACATAGCACAGAAAAGTGGAAGTCAAAAGCTTCTCAGCTGTGTGCACACTGATGCTTTCAAGGAACTGACTGTCATGGGCAGCTCTTGAAATCCCTCCCCTCACAGACTCACAGGATGTTAGGGGTTGGAAGGGACCCAAGGAGATCACTGAGTCCAATCCCCCATAAAATCTAGCACAGATCACAGAGGAACACATCCAGACAGATCTTGAAAGGCTCCACGGAAGGAGACTTCAAAACCTCTCTGGGCAGCCTGTGCCAGTGCTCTGGGACCCTTCCAGTCAAGAAGTTCCCCCTTGTGTTGAACTGGAACCTCTTTTGCTGCAACTTACACACACTGCTCTTTGTCCTATCCCAGGGAGCAAGTGAGCAGAGCCTGTCCCCCACCTCCTGACAAGCCCTCAGATATTTAAAGAATTTTATCAAATCTCCTCTAAGTCTTCTCTTTTCCAGACTAAAGAGCCCCAGGCCCCTCAGCCTCTCCTCATTAAGTCATGCCCTCCAGCCCCCTAATCATCCCTAATCACCCCTCCATTTTCTCATTTTCATACTTTTCCGCTATTAAAAACATTGAGGTGTCTGTGCTACTGTCCCCTAATAAAACCTCACAGTGTTCTGATTTCTTTAAGCTCAGCACCTGTAAAACCCCTCAGTACCATAAACTGCCTAATTGTACAAAAATATATATATCACATATGACACTTATGTAAGGTTTTTTGCTCTACCTACTGTGCCTTCAGCATAAGAGATAAATATATGTATGTTTATGTCCTTTTTTCCCCTAACAGTTAACCTAGAATTGCCAGAGTATGTATCCCACCTCAGATGCTGTCACTTCATCTTATCTCCACAGGGCTTTATGTGCATACTAAGGGATGATGACAGAACTGACCCTCTAGCATGCCCTTCAGCCTAATGACTCATTGTGCAGCACTGTCACTTGAAACAGCCTGTAAAAACAGCAGGGAATCACTCCACCACTGTAGTGGTTTAGCAGTTACCTGCCCCCCCACCTTTTGTAAACCCCGGCTAAGACTCAGAAAACACTGGAAGTTAATAAATGAAGCTTTATATTTACAGCAATGCACAATATACAAGCAAATATTTACAAGATNCAGAACGGTCAGAAGCCGTCTGCTATTTGTTGTTTTCAAAACAGTTCTTAAAAACAACTTTTTTTTTTCTTTCTCAGTAAAACTTGGTGAAATGACACGCTGTGTTTAACTCTCTCAGCAAAGAGTCTAATTTCTCACTCAAATTCTCCAATTACCTCAAACCAACACAACCACTTACCCACCCACATCAGGCCCCAGAAAACAAGGAACAGGCACTCTCTGCTACTAGTGCTACTGTCAATGTTCTCTACCCCTTTGGCTTATACCCTTGGGATGATGTCTGACAACTTGGCTCTTCTGCCAAAATGAGACTCCTGCAAAAGCCACATCTTGAGTACTGTGTCCAGCTCTGGTCCACTCAATTCAAGAGAGGTATTGAGGTACTGGAACATGTCTGGAGAAGGGCAACAAAGCTGGTGAAGGGCTGGGAGTACAAGGGCTGTGGAGAGGCTGAGGGAGCTGGGGATGTGCAGCCTGCAGAAGAGGAGGCTCAGGGCAGACCTCATTGCTCTCTACAACTACCTAAAGGGAGGTTGTAGCCAGGTGGAGTTGGGCTCTTCTCCCCGGCAACCAGCAACAGGAGGGGACACAGTCTCAGCTTGTTCCAGGGGAGGTCTAGGCTGGATGTTAGGAGGAAGTTGTTGCTAGAGAGAGTGACTGGCATTGGAATGGGCTGCCCAGGGAGGTGGTGGAGTTGTTGTCCCTGGAGGTGTTGAAGCAAAGCCTGGATGGGGCACTTGGTGCCATGGTCTGGTTGATTGGCTAGGGCTGGGTGCTAGGTTGGGCTGGATGAGTTTGGAAGTCTCTTCCAACCTGGCTGATTTCGTGATTCTAAAACTGCCCAACGGAAAAGGACCTGCATGTGTTGGGTGATAGCTGTCTGAATGTGAGCCAGCAGTGTGCTCAGCTGGCTAAGAAAATAGTGTGGCCAGCAGGAATAGGAAGACTGCACTTCAAATACTGTATTGAATGTGTCCGAAGGGCAAGAAAGCTGCTGAAAGACCTAAAGTGCAAGCCCACTGAGGAGTGGCTGAGGGAACTGAGATTGCTTAGCCTGGCAAAAAGGAGGCTCACTGAGAACCCTATCACACTCTACTTGAAAGGTGGTTGCAGCAAGGTGGATGTCAGCCTCCCATGTTACAAGCAATAGGAAAAGTGGAAGTGACCTCAAGTTGCATCAGAGGAGATTGTATATTAGGAAAAAATTATCCATCAGAGGAGTTGTAAAGCAATTGAACAGGCTGCACAGGAAAGTGGTTGAATTACTGTCCTTGGGTGGTGATTTGAAAGATGTGTTTATGTTTAGTGGTGGCTTGGCAGTGCTAGTGTTGGACCTGATAATCTTAAGAGGTCTCTTCCAATGAAATGATTGCATGATTTCTTCCTACAGCATGAACCAACACCTGTATAGAATGAAAGGACAATCCCTACACCTCTTCTTCCCTCAAAAAAAGGACTTTGCTGAAGCTGCCTGTATTTGACTGAGTAAATGCTTCTGCACAATTGTTGTTCCTCACCTCATGACCACTTGTATGCATCCTGTTTCCATCCAGTCTCACCACACACAGTGGCTTTACTCAGTGTTCTGTAGGCTCAGGAGCAGAGTGTGTCAGCCCTGTTCTAAAAACCCACAACTGACCACCACCAAAATAAAAGGGTGGAGGGAGAATTATGCAAACCAAACAACTCAACTAAGTTGAGAGCTGGTTTCAAGTACAAAGCTACTGATGCTGTGGATTGGACTCAACTCCAATCTCTCAGTAATTATTCCTACCCTAAGACATTTCAGCAGTTTTGAGTATTCTTTTGCTGACAGACAAGCACTCCCTGAGTGACAAATACTCAGCACCATCAGATTTGCTCCCACACGACCTGCTTTTTTTCCTTACCTCCAACAGAGTGCTTTGACTGTAGTGGTGCTATGCCTGGGAAGAGTTTCATGCCTTTCATGCTCTCGTGTGTCAGTCAGAGACCGAATTAGCAGAAAGATAATTACAGCTTACAAAGGTGTCTGTTCTTTCATGAATAAACACTCAGTCTAATTTTGTAATTATTATTTTACCACTTTCAGTTAATTGTCAGTTACTCAACAACACAGCTTCCTCTGGTACAGTACAAAAACAATTCCCAGCATATCAGCAGTATTTCCTATCCTAGGTATAGGAGAGTGCAAATTATTTAACACGACTGGAGGAAGCTCAGCGAATATTCCCCAGCTCAGAGCTGATTTCCATCACCAAATCTTGCTGAAATAAATATGTTAACACCAAATACTAGTGGATTTTTTTTTCCTTCTCAAACAGGTGGCTCTGGCAAAATGATTCTCCAACAGGATGGTAACTATTGCAACATCCCAGTTCCTTGTGCTTGAGTTATCCACCCACAGAAAGCAGGAGGGATACAGAAGCTTTATGTGACCATACCTGATGAACTACCTGCCTGGTTTGCACAAGGTGATTTACAGAAACTGGGCTGAGAAAGGCAGAACGGCCCTGCAATTTATTAATGATGATTAAAGGAATTCCTACCACTTCTGTGTTACTTGATTTATCTCATTATTTACATACCTCCCCACACATCTGCCAGCTTTACGCACCAGCACCTGCAGTCCAGGACTTGCAACTGAGCCTGGAGTCCTGCCTCTGTCCCAGCAATGCTGCAGACCTTTTCTAGCTCACCATTTGGTTTTCCTGCCTTGTTTTTTGGAGCTGGCTTGATAGCCTGTTGTTCCCTGATGCTCCCTGGAGTACCAACATGACCCACCACTGTCCTCCCAACTCTGCTCTCCTAGATGAGCTTATTGGTGAGGGCACTGCCTGTCCATGTTGTAGCCATTCTAACCTCTTGGTTCACCAACCTTAAGGAGAAGTCCTGCTCCAGCTGCTCTGTGACACAGCTGACTTTCTCAGCATTGCTATACTGGTCTTGATATTCCTTCTCTTTCCACTCCTATAGCCACTGAAGACTGAGTAGCACTTTTGCTTAAAGATCTGTAATTCTGAACACCCCAACACCTACATACTTAACTGGACTAGGTTGAAATCCATTGGCCTCAGCAAGAGCAAAGTACATGGTCTCCACTTGAGATTCCCTGAATCTCAGTTTCTCAAACAACAGTCATAACTATGTCATGTTTAAAATCAGCTGTTCATATAATTTAATGTATGCACAGCCTGAAAGGTCACACCAGACCTGTATTTTCCACTCTACCTTATGGATTTTATTCTAAAGGATGTTATGCTGCTGAATGGATGTTATTCTAAGGGATGTTATGTACTTGTATCATGTGAGACAAAGGTATTGGAGGGTCCTCCACTGTGGCTTAGACTCTCTTCTCTACCATAATCAGGATCAGATGGTGACTTGGTCTTTGCTAGGTGCTTGTACTGCATACTTGGATACCAGGAGCACCTAAGTGTCCCCCCGAGTAGAGCTCTGGAAGAGCCTTAGCTGTATGAAGCCACATCAGTGTTTAGAAGAAGGTAAGAGCTATACACCAACGCTCCAGAAGCACTCACGGGGACCAGTGACTGCACCAGGAACATGCAGGAATTGTATGGACTCTTCTGCTGGAGGAAGCTGAAGAAGGTATTTTAATTTCATATGCAGTATTTATCCTTCACTAACTTCCTCTGAGGACACACACAGTCTACCATTAACAGTACTCAGAAGGAGAATTACTGAGAAACAACTGTTCTGCAGCTCTTTGCCTTCTGCAAAGTTGTAATCCATACTCAGCTCCAATTTAATCTTTAAGCCTACTTCCCACCAACCGTATCTGCACTCCTGATTATTTCAAATACTGCCTTCAGCACACTACATTAAGCCACACAATAGCACTCTCCCCAATATAATCAGCTTTGTGAGAATCTCCATGGAAAGCAGCATCCTGGCAGATGGGAAACACAAAACTCGATGTTTCCTCTCACCTTTTGTGGCTGCGCTGGACTGCTCCAACTACTGCCTCCACCAGGCAAAGGTACTGCTGTGGTCAGAGCAGCCAAAGCCACTCAAACACGTGTAGGTGAATGCTGGAATTTCAACTCACACCGTGAAAACTTTTTTTCAGAACATGCCTTATTACACTGAGCTGCTTAATATTTTTAATTCAGACAGCAAATTTTCATACACCAGCCTTTGATATTCACAGGATCAAAGATCACAGGATGCCAGGAGTTGGTAGGGACCCAAAGAGATCATCGAGTCCAACCCCCCTGCCACAACAGGACCAGACAATGAGACTCCACAACCTCTCTGGGCAGCCTGTGCCAGTGCTCTTAGACCCTTACAGTCAAGAAGTTACCCCTTGTGTTCAGCTGGAACCTCCTGTGCTGGAGCTTCCATCCACTGCTCCTTGTCCTAGCCTAGGCAGCAAGTGAGCAGAGCCTGTCCCCCCACTCCTGACCCTCAGCCCTCAGATACTTATAAACATTAATTAGATCCCCTCTCAGTCTTCTCTTCTCCAGACTAAGCAGCCCCAGGTCCCTCATCCTATCCTCGTAAGGCAGTGCTCCAGATATTTGCTACAGACTACAGCAATCATTTTAGGACATTCAGTATGTCCCCCTCTTCCTTTCCACAAATAAAAGTGCTTCAGATGACTTAGCTCTTCAACTGACATTTACAACCCAAACTCCACCTGAAGACTGTCACTACAACCTGCCCCAGATGATTCAGGCAGCCTCTCATGCTACAAAGCTGCCTTAGAAATATACCCCAATAACTGAAGGAAGCAAAACAGAAAAAGCAAACTGAAATGGAGTGCCAGAGAAGTTGACTGCTGTTATTAATAGCCAGGAAAAACTGCATATACTCTGAAGCTGCTTCCAACATCAAGTGCAACCATCTTTGTTTAGCCTGCCCAATGACAAAGTCACTCTGAAATAAAGAGCAGAGATCTGTGGAAACATTTCAGTCTTCAAATACAAAGAATGTCAGAAAGGTATGGAGGCATCACTGTGATCAAAAGATAACACTTGATGTCCTGAAGCTGCACTATTTCGAAAAGGTAATTAATGAAAACACCACTGGGCTTTCCCCACCAGGACTGAAAAATAAATAAATTCCTATTTTGAATTCTGAGCCATATTTTCAGGGGATTGAATTGATTTTACAGAGTGCCATAGGTTAGTTAATGAGAAGGGTTAGGTGATAGGTTGGACTCGATGATCCTAGAGGTCTTTTCCAACCTGGTTAATTCTGTGAAATGATACTTTAGACACCCTGCAAGTGTAAGGTCCTGCACCTGGGTCAGAGCAATCTCAAGCAAAACTCCAGGCTGGGTGGGGAATGGCTGAGGGCAGCCCTGAGGAACAGGACCTGGGGGTGTGGGGTGATGAAAAGCTCAAGATGAGGCTGCAGTGTGAGTGAAACTGTCTGCTGGGCTGCAGCAAGAGCAGCTGTGGGCAACAGGGCAAGGGAGGGAATTCTGCCCCTTTGCTCTGCTCTCCTCACACTCCACCTGCAGCACTGTGTGCAGCTCTGGAGCCCCCAACACAAGGACATGGATGTTTCAAATAAAAAGCTTTCTCTAGTTGTCTGGCTGACATTTTAAAGTAATCATACTTGCAACTGCTGTTCTCGGGTTGTGCCAAGGGATGTATAGGCTGGATATTAGGATTAAGTTCTTGCCAGAGAGAGTGATTTGCATTGGAATGGGCTGCCCAGGGAGGTGGTGGAGTTGCTGTCCCTGGAGGTGTTGAAGCAAAGCCTGGATGGGGCACTTAGTGCCATGGTCTGGTTGATTGGCTAGGGCTTGTTACTAGATTGGACTGGATGAGCTTGGAGGTCTCTTCCAACCTGCCTGATTTTATGATCAGTTCATCATTATGAATTTCAAAATGCTTTACAAAACAGTATGTTTAGAAATTCAAGCACTGAAAACTCGATAATACCCAAACTAAGTTGGCCTCTGTAAATTTCCTTCAATCTCCTTTTACCAAATTACTGTGACACATTGTCTATATTGCTACGTTTTATTCATGTAGGACTCCTGCCACATCCACTGTGCAGGACAGACTTATTTGATGTCAGTTACACTATGGAAGGGGCTGTTTTCCATTAGCATGCTTGCCTCTGTCAGCAATAAGATCATAGAATCACAGAGTGGTTTAGGTTGGAAGGGACCTCAAAGCTCATCCAGTTTCAGCCCCTGCCACAGGCAGGGACATTTCCCACTAGAACAGGTTGCTCAAGGCTTCATCCAGCCTGGCCTTGAACACCTCCAGGGAGGTTGTGGAGCACGGAATCACCCAATGTGATCTATGGCAACCTGTGCCAGTGTTTCACCACTCTCACTGTAAAGAACTTCCTCCTAACATCCAGTTTAAATCTCCTCTCTGACACTTTAAACGCATTACCCCTTGTCCTGTCATTACAAGACCTTGTCAATAGTCCCTCCCCAGCCTTCCTATAGCCCCCTTCAGATACTGGAAGGCCACTCCCAGGTCTCCTCAAAGCCTTCTCTTCTCCAGGCTGCAGAACCACAACTCTTTCCACCTGTCCTCAGAGCAGAGCTGCTGCAGCCCTCTGAGCACCTTTGTGGCCTTCTCTGGACTGGCTCAAACAGTTCCATGTCCTGCTTGTGTTTGGCGCTCCAGAACTGCACACGCTGCTCCAGGAGGGGTCTGAGAAGAGTATGATTAATGTGAAGGAAGAGAAATAATAGCCCTGAGACAGGACATTATGTAAGGGATTTTTTTTTTCTTCTAGAATTTATGTCAGAGCTTGTTTTCGAGGAAACTTTGAAGTCACCCACAGAATCTCAGAAATGCTGTTTAGAAGGAATGTGTGAGATGTCATGGAAGTCCAGCCTGCTGCCTAAGGACCGTCATCAACACAAGACAAGGTCTGTGGCTTTGCTAGAGACCCTTGCAGACAATGAAGGACAGATATCTCACCACCTCTTTGTTCCAGTGCTGCACCACCTTCCCTGGACTCTCTAGTTTCTAAAAACATCTGCGTGGCTGGGTGGGCACAAAGGTGGACACAGTATTGCAGAGGTGGCCTTGCAAGTACTGAGGAAAGTTCCTTGTCAAAAGGGGCCCTGCTCAGCCAGAGGGTGTCCAGACTGTGCTGACAATACACTCAGTAAAGTGGTAGCACACTGGCATCAGTGCTCTCCATTCACCCACATGGCCAGACACTTTGCCACAGAAGGTAATCACCTTCAGTAAACAGGATCTGCCACTGGTAAACCACAGGATCACAGAATGTTAGGGCTTGGAAGGGACCTCAAAAGATCACCTAGTCCAACCCCACTGCCAAAGCAGGCTCACCTAGAGTAGGGCACACAGGAATGTGTCCAGGTGGGTTTTGAATGTCTTCAGAGAAGGAGACTCCACACCCTGCCCTGGGCAGCCTGTTTGAGTGTTTCACCACTCTGAAGTTTTTCCTTATGTTCATATGGAGTGCAGCCATGATAGGTGCCTCACATATTGATCAGCTTCTCCTGCAGTACCCTTGGGTAAACCTCATCTGATTTAATGGAATTGAATGTATATATATATATATTTTTTTTTTTTTCTCCAAATAGTCCTTAACCTGTCACCCATTGCTGGCTTTCCCTTTTCCTTCCTAAAATACGTTGTCCTGTACAGCAGTCTAGGAGCAGGATTTCCCTGCTAAGACCGAGGCACAAAAGCTGTTGAGCTCTTCCACCTTTCCCCTTTTCCCTATCTTCCCTGTGCATCAACAGACTCACATTCCCCTCAACTTCATTTTGCTTTTAGGTTATACATACACCAGTGAAATTCTCTGCTGTGACCCTTTATGACTCTAACCAGCTCCAGGTGAGCTTTGGTCTTCCTCATTTCATCACTGAGTGCAGAACCAAGACATTTCATAATCCTTTATAATAGTTTCCACACCTTGGTGTCTTCTTCTTCAGAAGACTTTCTAAACAGAAACCCAGATGAGACTCCTGCCATAATTCCCAGCCTTCCTCTACAACGGAGTGGTTTGCTTCCAAATTCTCATCAAGATTTGCTTTAGAAATTCAGTAAGCATCCTTCTCCTGTCAAGCAGCTCCACAGAAGCTACAGAAGGCTGTGAATTTGTGAGCACAATGGCTATGCTGGTATTGCTGTCAGGAGGAATGATCAAAGCATACACAGGTATGGTTAACAGCCACAGAGAAAATGGAAAGTACGCCACTATGGCTGAGAGTAGCAATCTAAGTGGATAGAACTCAGGCCCAGAGGAGGTTTATACCAAATTCAACAGTCTGTACTGGTGGCTCAGCATGCTGATGAGAAGTTGCTGCAGCTACCCAGTGCTGCAGACCAGCCTGCCAGTTCTACTGCCCACATCATTCCTGTTTCTTGCCTGGGTAGCAAGAAGTACTTCTGGCAACAGAAGTACTGCTCTGAGTGAGACGGTAGCAGGAATTGTGCTGAGGGCCACTGAACTGATTTCACATGAACTATGAAAACAGCAGAGCCCAATTTCAAACAGGCATCTGCTGGAAACTCTTCTGTTTCTCCCTGCGGATTTGGAACATGAACAAATATTTATTATGGGTAAAATATGCTAATAATTTATTTTTTACTGAATACATGAGCTTCAAAAAATAAACAAGGACAGACCTCCAAACAGAGAGGAGTGAATGTGAAGTGATTAAAGCAGGAAAGGAATGAATAAGCTCAGTTGCCTGCCAAGAGTCACATTCCCAAAACTGCTGCATGCCTGAACCAAGGAAAACAGCTATTCAGTGATCATTGCAAACATCATCAATCCCCTTCCTCCCTCCCTCCCTTCCTTCCCTCCCTTTCTTCCCTTCCTTCCCTCACTCCCTTCCTCCCTCCCTCCTTTCCTTCCTCCTTCCCTCCCTCCCTTCCTTATGAGTGGTAATTACTCAGCTAATGCTTTCCCTGTTTCTCATAGTACATGGAAGCACAGTTCTAGAGTAAAACATTTGTGCCAATGCTGTCACATTCTCCTTTCTTTAAAGAAACGCTAACTGCTGTTATTCTCGTCAAAGAGTACCAAAAAAAGGAAGTACATAGCTACAGAAACACACACAGAGCCTCACACAGCTGAATAGACTAGAATAGAATCAGCCAGGTTGGAAGAGACCTCCAAGCTCATCCAGTCCAACCTAGCACCCAGCCCTAGCCAATCAACTAGACCATGGCACTAAGTGCCCCATCCAGTCCTTTCTTGAACACCTACACATCTGCTGCACACATCTGTCTTTCTGCTTTCTTTAGCCAGTAAGGATGTATTTTCATGATAGATGTTAAGAATACAAAAATACTTAAAGTGTCTATACATATGGAAGAACAAATGGCAAAACACTCTGATTATATTCACAGGTCAACTATGTATACCTGACTGTGAGCAGCATGCTGCCAAACAACCAGTGCTTCATTCAGGGATGGAGTTAAGCAAGGTACCTAAAGCAAGGTACCTGAAGCAAGGTACCTAAATCAAGCCTGCAATTGCTTTTGAAATCAAAGAAGGGCGATTATGGACCCTGCATTTCTCCAAAGGTCAGATGCTTCCTGCTTAACTTCAGTTAACTCAGCCTCTTTGATAAAAACCCAAACAAAACCCTACCAACAATAATCAAAGAATAATAGAATCAAAGAATGGTTTAGGTTGGAAGGGACCTCAAAGCTCATCCAGTTCCAACCCCCCTGTGCCATAGGCAGGGACACCTCCCACTAGAACAGGTCGCTCAAGACCTCATCCAGCCTGGGCTTGAACACCTCCAGGGAGGGAGCAGCCACAACCTCCCTGGGCAACCCATGCCAATGTCTCACCATCGTCACTGTAAAGAACTTCCTCCTAACATCCAGTGTCAATCTCCCCTCCGCCAGCTTAAATCTGTCATTACAAGACCTAGTGAATAGTCCCTCCCCAGCCCTCCTGAAGGCCCCCTTCAGATATTGGAAGGCTACTATAAGGTCTCCTGGCAGCCTTCTCTTCTGCAGGCTGAAGAGCCCCAACTCTCTCAGCCTGTCCTCATAGCAGAGGTGTTCCAGCCCTCTGATCATCTTCGTGGCCCTAATAATAATAATTTTAAAAGTAATTCTGGGAAATCTGGAATTAATTAGAATCAGTCATAGAATCATAGACTGGTTAGATTGGAAGGGACCTCAAAGCTCATCCAGTTCCAACCTCTCTGTGCTATAGGAAGGAAAGCTCCTGCTACTAGAACAGGTCGCTCAAGCCCCGGTCCTGAACACCTCCTTGGGCAACCTGTTCCACTGTCTCACCACCCTCACTGCAAAGAACTTCCTCCTAACATCCAGTGTAAATCTCCCCTCTGACAGTTAACCCCATTCCACCTTGTCCTGTTATTACAAAACCTTGTCAACAGTCCCTCCCCAGCCCTCCTGGTGCCCCCTTCAGATACTGGAAGGCTACTATACCTCGAGGTGTTTGTTTCTGCCACTTGGTCATGTTGTAAGTGAATATAAACAGATCCATGACATTCTGGTGTGCTCCCTGTATTACATGGGCTACAGAAATGAGGACCTCCCACTCCCATCCACTTTCTCAAGTAGGAAATGTCCCTCATTCCTGTGTAGTTATGAGACCTCAGTACCTCTGAGGGCACAAGCTGTGCTCAAGGCCAGGCAGCCTTGGGTCTACCCACAACAAGGGCTCACGTGAGTAGTCATCCTCTGAGCAGAAACAGCTAAGGGTAACACAGGAGTAACCACCAGAAGTACTTGACAGCAGGACACATTTTCTCACTGCTGCACATACTAAAGAGGCTCCTTCTTAGTGCCAAGTCTGGCAACCCAAGGCAGCAAATAACATAACAGCTATTTGACTCAGCTGCTGAAGAACATCCTCAACACAAGCTCATCATATAAAGTGAACCCAAGGAATGACACAAATAGCATTTTTTTCATTATCAACAACAGGAAAAAAATATTTTTACCTTTTATTTTTATTGTGCATTTTTAGTTCATTATGGGATCCCCCCCTGCCAACACCTATATATGCACAACACTTCCACTGTACCCATTCACAAGTATCCCTTCTGGAACACTTTCCAGGTATTGTGCCTTGCACTTAGTGAATCATATCTAAAGATAGATAAGCGACAGCAGGAGAAGAGCAGGAGATATTTCACAATGCTGCTGCCCTTCAAGAGAAAATGCTGCAGCTGTGACCAACTACAATAAATGAGTACCTGACAAAAAGAAATGAGCTGTGAAAGTAAAAAAGCTACACCAGGATGAATACTTCAGAAGTACTTGTCACAGAAATCCTAGCAACAAATACTACAGGAATATTTTAAATGTTTTCATATAGTACATGCAAATGGAGTTAAAATACTGATTTTTTATTTATTTTTTAAGAAGATCACAGAGTTAACCAGGTTGGAAGAGACCCCTAGGATCATCGAGTCCAACCTATCACCTAACCCTTCTAATGAACTAAACCATGACACTAAGTGCCCCATCCAGCATCCTCTTAAACACTCCACCACCTCCCTGGGCAGCCCATTCCAATGCCAATCACTCTCTATCAAGAACTTCCTCCTAACATCCAGCCTGCACCTTCCCTGGCACAACTTGTGACTGTCTCATCTCCTTCTGTTGCTGGTTGCCTGGAAGAAGAGCCCAACCCCACCTGGCTACAACCTCCCTTCAGGTAACTGTAGAGAGCAATGAGGTCTGCCCTGAGCCTCCTCCTTCTGCAGGCTGCACATCTGCAGCTCCCTCAGCCTCTCCTCACAGGGCTGTGCTCCAGGCCCCTCATCAGCCTTTCATTCCAAAGGAATACAATATGGAGCTAATTTAGGGACATTGATAAGGAAAAAAAAAAACACACAAGCCCATATCTCATAAAGCATTNTGAACTAAACCATGACACTAAGTGCCCCATCCAGCATCCTCTTAAACACTCCACCACCTCCCTGGGCAGCCCATTCCAATGCCAATCACTCTCTATCAAGAACTTCCTCCTAACATCCAGCCTGCACCTTCCCTGGCACAACTTGTGACTGTCTCATCTCCTTCTGTTGCTGGTTGCCTGGAAGAGCCCAACCCCACCTGGCTACAACCTCCCTTCAGGTAACTGTAGAGAGCAATGAGGTCTGCCCTGAGCCTCCTCCTTCTGCAGGCTGCACATCTGCAGCTCCCTCAGCCTCTCCTCACAGGGCTGTGCTCCAGGCCCCTCATCAGCCTTTCATTCCAAAGGAATACAATATGGAGCTAATTTAGGGACATTGATAAGGAAAAAAAAAAACACACAAGCCCATATCTCATAAAGCATTAATTACATTGATTATTTTTGAAGAGGAAATTATTATATAGCCTCATAGACTAATACAATTATTTCAGTTGGAAAAGACCTCTAAGATCACCAGGCAGTTCATGAGATGCTTTGATTTTGAAAGGCTGAACCTTTGTGGTTTCTGCCTGTTTCTGCAGGAACCAGTTCTGTAAATAAGTGACTCTTTCAAGCCCTTCTCTTGAATGCTTCAAGCGTTGGCTTGAGGAAACAGGGGAGCTGAGCTGCAGAAGCAAGGCACTTCCCTTTTTTCAGTATGCTAATAGCCTCAACCATTAGAACCCCAGTAACCAAAGTACAAACATGGCATAAAAGGGCTTAATATACTGGGACAACTCTTCTCTACTTGAGCCCCTAAGATGAATCTGCAACACTGGCTACAGAGCAATGGTGTGGGAAATGATTCCACAGTCACAGTCTGATTGAGGATGAGACATTTGGCAGGAAGAACTAATGAGAGAATGAAAACACCTAGAAGGGTTGGGATGGGAAGAACAAGAGAAAACCCACAGGAGGAAGCCACTGTTGCCACTGACCACCTGTGGGAGAAGGCAAGGAGTCCACACAGGACTGGCCAGCAGTGCTGGGACATGAGCTGAGTGTGTACGTCTTTGCCCTACAAGCTCCAAGAGAGCCACAAGGTGTGATCCAATGAACCCTCCTGCCATATGTGCCTGGAGACATCTGCCTTGGGCAGAGTGGCCTGTTGGGGCTCTGGGAAGATGTGGCTGAGACCTTGGTTACTAAGAAGAGATAGGAGGATGGACACGGAAGTGTGTTGGGGCCACAGCAGTGGAGAGGAGCAAGCTCCATGGGCACCGATGGGCCGTTGCCACATGCCCAGCTGGCAGACTGTGATGTCACCCGTGACAGATTATGACCATGCACCCCTCGCTGCTTATAATTCCGTGCCAGGTCTCACCCAGTCACTTCGCATACAGACTCAGTGCTGGGCGAAGTTCTGGCGGTGGTTGGTGGGGTTTGGAGCTTGCTCCGTGAGTCCCTAGCGTGCCTCCGTGCGTCTTTTGTGGCAAAGCCACTGAAGAGTCCTCCCCGGCCCTGGCAGCGTCAGGTAGCTGGGGCAATCAAGAAGCGTGCTCCAGACAGCAGAGGTGAGCAGAGAGGGGACCGCTCCCCTAGGCAGATGGGAGGGTTTCCTTCTTGAGGGACCAGGGTACTTCTCCCACCCTTCCCCAAGCCAGCCCATGACCGCAGCCTCTCTTCTCCTTCTAGTGTGACACCCGCTGCTGGAGCAAGAGCGAGGAGCAGCTTGTCACCCCCTGCTCCCCTCAGCCCACTGCAGCCAGGAGAGAGCATGGCCAGAGAGCTGGAGGACCGCTGCCCAATATGCCTGGACAGCTGGGAGGAGGCCAGCTTTGTGATGCCATGCCTCCATCAGTTTTGTTACCTGTGCATCAAGCAGTGGGCTGAGAGCAAGCCCGAGTGCCCCCTCTGCAAGAGGCAAATAACATCTCTGGTGCACTCGGTGCGGCGGGACGACGACTTCGAGGAGCTGCCTGTAACATCGCCAGTTGTCGTCCGGCAGGCGGAGGCTCACCAACACCGAGCTTCTCTGCCAGCGGCTCTGGGGCTTCTGCCCAGCGCTCCCGTCGGCGGGCTCTACCCGCAGCGCTGGGCATCCCTCTTCCGACAGCACCCAGACCTGCTCCGGGCTGTGCAGCTCTGGCTTCAGGCAGCGCTGGGGCGGATGCTGGAGGGGCGGCGCCTGGCAGACACGCAGGCGTCCATCCTGCGTGTCCTGTGTCTCTCCGGGCCAGACAGAGCAGCCCTGCTCCAGCTGCTGCTGCCCGCCCTGGGCTCTCGCACAAGAGCCTTCGTCCGCCAGCTGCTCCAAGCCATTGAGGATGAGTGCGGCGAGGCAGCCCTGCAGCGGATGGGTCTGCGAGACTCCAGGGCTGATGAGGAGCAGCAGAGAAGACCTGCGGCTGCTCCCAGCCCCACCGCCACCCAAAGGGGCACTCCTGCTCCCAGCACCTCAGCAGCCGCCCGTGGCGAAGCTCCTGCCAGCTCCCCACCTGCCCCTGCTTCCACCCGTTGGGGGCAAGAACACCGTCAGGAGCTGGAGGAGGCTGTGCCTGGGCCCTCCGCTCCCAGCCAGGGCAGCCAAGGCTCCCGTGGCAGGCCACGGCAAGCCCCGAAGAGAAGGGCAGGCAGCCCCGAGGCCCCAGGACCACCAACCAAGAGGCCACCCCACCGGCACAGCTGAAGTGCCCAGGAGCTTCCCCCAACATCTGGCAGCATCTGGGGCACCTGCTGGCCTCCAATAACACCTGGAGACCACCACATCAGATGAGCTGGGCGATCCCCAGCAATGCCAGCTCCGGGCAGCTGCTGTGCCCAGGAGGAGCACCTGCAACAGCAGAGGTGAGCTGAGAGGAGACCCTCTCACCCTGGGCAGATAGGAGGGTTTCCTTCTTGAGGGACCAGGGCATTTCTTCCCCCCTTCCTCAGTCCAGCCTTTGACCGTGGCCTCTCTTCTCTTTCTAGCACCACACCTACTGCTGTAGCAGTGACAGGGAGCAGCCCATGGCCTCCAGGTCCCCCAGACCCACAGAAGCCAATGAAGAGCATGGCCAGAGAGCTGCAGGACTGCTCTCCAACACGCCTGAACAACTAGGAGGAGGCCAACTCCATGATGCCTCCATCAGTTCTGCTGTTCATGCATCACGCAGGGAGCTCAGACACCAAGAGGAAAGTCACCTCCATCTTGTACTTGATGCAGGGGGACAAGGAGTTTAGAAGAGCACATTGTGACACCACCTGTGGTGGCATCAGTTGTCATTCACCAGGCAGGAGACGACCCTGGACACTCAGCCTCCCAGCCAGCAGCTCTGGGGTGCTGCCCAGGTCTCCTGTGGCTGACCTCTGTGCCCAACTCTTCCACCCTGCTAGCACCATTAAACACCAGAGACTTTGCTGACAGAAGACAGGAAAATCCTCTCGTCCTGCTCTGCTGCTTCCCATCTGAGGCAATGTCTGCAAGTCTCTGTGCATATCAGTGAGGAAGAGCTGGAAAGCAGCAGCACCTTGCACCTTGTTCCAGCTTGGAACCTTCTTCCTGCATAAGTGACAGTTTTTCTCAAGTCCAGAGAAATATTCCCTTTGAATAAAACTGATGAGACAGAATTAGAGATGGTGCAACGTGCTCTTTACTTCACTCTTTACAAATGTCTCAATTTACCAGTGAATTAACTCTCCACTTTGGTAATCCTCTCAAAAAGGTGAAGTCCATTTGACTGCAAGTCAAGGCTTGGGCTGGAGGACCATCTAGCTCCAACCCTGTTCCACTAGGACCATGAGGCAGGAACACCTTCCACTAGACTAGGTTGCTCAAGGCCCCATCTGACTTGGTCTTTGACACCTCCAGGGATGAGCCACCCACAGCTTCCCTGGGCAACTTGTTGCAGTGTCTCATCACCCTCACTGTAAAAAAATTTCTTCTTCATATCAGACCTACATTTACCCTCTTTCAACTTTCTTTCCCAAAGTGTTTCTACTAGATTGCCCTATGTCACCAAGGAAAACCTTGCAAAGTGCTAAAATTCCTCTGTGGGAATGTGCAGTGGCTCTGAAAGCTCCACACTGGCTGGGCAGAGCTTTGCAGCAGACTGGGCTGCTTTTCACTCTTCAGCTTAGGCATGCTGAGTTGGCTTGTAAACTAAAGAGGCTTGGCAGTCTGCAGCCTGTTTCATCACACCCTCAAAAGCAGCATTTTTATCTACTGACTTCATTGGGAGTTTTCCTAGGAAAATAGTTCCAAACCATATAAAAGTAATGAAGTTTGTAAGTGTGGTTAGTGGGAACTGCAGCTCTTAGGGCTTGAGTGCTAAGGACGTTACAGGAGAGCATTTCCCAGAGCTTTCAGAAGCTCAGCAACTTGCAGAAATGGGGAATGCCATCAAAGCCTTCTCGCCAGAGAAGAGCACTGGCTCAGCTTTAGCTGCTGGCATTAGTTACTCTTGTGCTTGAAGTGAGACACTTCACATGCTCAAAACATTCTGAAAGGAGGTGATAAAATATTTACTCTGTGACATTGGCTGGCTTGTCCAGAAGGATGAAGCAAGCTCAGCATACTTCAAGCAGGTAGCTCTGCTGAATATTCTCAGGCTGAGCAAAGAGACAAAATGATCTTCTCACTCCTAGGGGAAGTTTCTTTGGATTTGAAGCAGTCTGCCCTAAGAAAATGAGGGAAAGCTGAAGAAGTACACCTTGCCTTTTGTTCACCATGCAGAGCCCTATCTTTGCACATGTTCCTTTTTCACATTGCCTCCACTCTGAAGAGAAGCTAAGCTGCTTAATATACAAATAAAGAACTTGAACCTCCCTATTATTTTATTATATTATTATATTATTTTATTATCTGTGGTGGAGTAGGCATATAATCTCTGTGTTTTTTTCCCCCTTTCTTGGGTAAATACGACACCATTCTCTGTCATCAGTCACTGACCGTGAGTGGTGCTACAGACATGTCAGAGTTTTTCTGTCATGCTGAGGCAAACAGTATTTTCTGTGCAGCCAGAGGACACCAGTTTTTCAAACTACCTGTTCCAAAAATAGACTATGCAGGACTTTTGATAGTCAGCAGAGCAAGGACAGAGGTACAGTATGGTTACCACTGACACCGGTGGCCCTTGGGACCCCTTCTGATGGGCCCAGAGAATCGAGATGGAATTGGCTCTCTCCAGCTTCCCAGATAATTCACCACATGGATGTGCTGACATGTTCTAAAGTACCTGTGGTGCTACATGCTTGGAAACTCTTCCCCAAAACTAGATAGCTGTGCCACTGTGAAACTCAGTGCTGTGGCTGGCCAGCAAAACCAAAGCCCACTGCAGTCAGCTGGGCAAGCAGTCAGCTCAGATCAAGTCAGCTGCCCACCAGGATTCAGATCCTACTTTGTTACAATGCCAGCCAAGCTCACATTCACTCCTGCATGAAAGCAGCTCTGAAATGGCAAAAACTGGGCAGAACCTAAGCCTTTTCACCAAACAAACAACTTCACTTTCTTCAAAGCACTCAGGTCTGCAAGGCTTAAACTTGTGACGGAAGGAAATGGCAATGAACACTACCTAGCCACACAAATGTGAATGGACATTGAATTCTCCTGTTTGGAACTAGTTTAACAGCAGGCATCCAACCTGAAAGGCATTAAACACACCAGAACGAGCGAAGATAGTCTTTCAAAACATATGTAAAGTGTTAGGCACTACTTTCTTCAAAGAATTCACGTCTATAAGGCTTAAACTTCTGACAGAAGGAAATGGCAATGAACACTACCTAGCCACGCAAATGTGAATGGACATTGAATTCTCCTGTTTGGCACTAGTTAAACAGCAGGCATCCAACCTGAAAGGCATTAAACCCACCAAAAGCTGCAAAAATAGTCTTTCAAAACATATTTGAGATAGCTCTCCTATGAGGACAGACTGAAAGAGTTGGGGCTGTGCAGGCTGGAGAAGAGGAGGCTCCCAGGTGACCTTCTTGTGGCCTTCCAGTATCTGAAAGGAGCCTGCAGAAAAGCTGGGGAGGGACTTTTTAGGCTCTCAGGTAGTGCCAGGACTAGGGGGAATGGCGCAAAGCTGGAGGTGGGGAGATTCAGATTGGATGTGAGGAAGAAGTTCTTCAGCATGAGCATAGTGAGGCCCTGGAATGGGTTGCCCTGGGAGGTGTTTGGGGCCAGATCCCTGGAGGTGTTTACAGCCAGGCTGGCAGAGGCTGTGGGCAGCCTGATCTAGGGTAGGGTGTCCCTGCCCATGGCAGAGGGGTTGGAACTAGATGATCCTTGTGGTCCACTCCAACCCTGACTGATTCTATGATTCCCATCTCTAACGCAGGGCTTGGATACTCCACTGAGCCATTCCAGCCTAACAGGCAGCAGTTAACAGTTTCGCCCTCGTTGTCGAGCCTAAGAATACTGTAAGATGAGGCAGAAGGTGCCAGCTTGGGGAAGAGAGCGGCGCCGAGGCTAGGTGCGCTGGAAAGGCGCAGTTGAGAAGCGTTTCGGACGCCTGTCCGAAGCTGTTTTCCTCACCGCGGAGCTCTCCTCAGCGCAGAGCCCCAGCAGGAGGCAGGGCAGCGGCAGGCGCGCGCAGGCGCCAGAGAGTGAGGCAGAGGGGCTGCGGCGGGCGCGCGGCTGGTTTGAGCGGGAGGCAGCTGCGGCGCCAGAGGCAGCTCCGGGAGCACAGCAGCGTCCAGGCTCGCTCTGCCGAGCGCTGACACCAACGCGCCGGGGAAAAGGGGGAAAGAAAGAAGTCAGTTCCACAAAGGGACTGCGCCATGGTTAAAACGCACAGAATCAGTCCGGTTGGAAGAGACCTCCAAGATCATCCAGTCCAACCTAGCACCCAGCTCCACTCAATCAACCAGACCATGGCACTCAGTGCCCTAATCCAGTCTTGTCTTGAACACTGCCAGGGACGGCGACTCCACCGCCTCCCTGGGCAGCCCATTCCTATGCCAATCACTCTCTCTGGGAACAACTTCTTCCTAGTATCCGGCCTATACCTGCCCTGGCACAACTTGAGACTGTCAGCTCCTTCTGTTGCTGGTGGCCTGGCAGCCGAGTCCAACCCCACCTGGCTACAACCTCCCTTCAGGTAGTTGCAAAGAGCAATGAGGTCTGCCCTGAGCCTCCTCTTCTGCAGGCTGCACACCCCCAGCTCCCTCAGCCTCTCCTCACAGGGCTGTTCTCCAGGCCCCTCACCAGCCTTTCATGCCAAAGGAGATGTTCTGAACACTAAAAACTAATATAAAATACAATATGGAGCTAATTTAGGGATGGTGACAGGAAAAAAAAACAAACCCATACCTCATAAAGCACTAATAACATTGTTTATTTTTGAAAAGGAAATCATTATGTAGCCTCATAGACTAATACAATTATTTCAGTTGGAAAAGACCTCTAAGATCATCAGGTCCAACCATCAAATCAAGCAGTTTATGAGATGCTTTGATTTTGAAAGGCTGAACCTCTGTGGTTTCTGCCTGTTTCTGCAGGAACCAGTTGTGTAAATAAGTGACTCTTTCAAGCCCTTCTCTGGAATGCTTCAAGCGTTGGCTTGAGGAAACAGGGGAGCTGAGCTGCAGAAGCAAGGCACTTCCCTTTTTTCAGTATGCTAATAGCCTCAACCATTAGAACCCCAGTAACCAAAGTACAAACATGGCATAAAAGGGCTTAATATACTGGGACAACTCTCCTCTACCTGAGCCCCTAAGATGAATCTGCAACACTGGCTACAGAGCAATGGTGTGGGAAATGATTCCACAGTCACAGTCTGATTGAGGATGAGACATTTAGCAGGAAGAACTAATGAGAGAATGAAAACACCTAGAAGGGTTGGGATGGGAAGAACAAGAGAAAACCCACAGGAGGAAGCCACTGTTGCCACTGACCACCTGTGGGAGAAGGCAAGGAGTGCACACAGGACTGGCCAGCAGTGCTGGGACATGAGCTGAGTGTGTACGTCTTTGCCCTACAAGCTCCAAGAGAGCCACAAGGTGTGATCCAATGAACCCTCCTGCCATATGTGCCTGTAGACAGCGCTGGGGCGGATGCTGGAGGGGCGGCGCCTGGCAGACACGCAGGCGTCCATCCTGTGTGTCTTGTGTCTCTCCGGGCCAGACAGAGCAGCCCTGCTCCAGCTGCTGCTGCCCGCCCTGGGCTCTCGCACAAGAGCCTTCGTCCGCCAGCTGCTCCAAGCCATTGAGGATGAGTGCGGCGAGGCAGCCCTGCAGCGGATGGGTCTGCGAGACTCCAGGGCTGATGAGGAGCAGCAGAGAAGACCTGCGGCTGCTCCCAGCCCCACCGCCACCCAAAGGGGCACTCCTGCTCCCAGTACCTCAGCAGCTGCCCGTGGCGAAGCTCCTGCCAGCTCCCCACCTGCCCCTGCTTCCACCCGTGGGGGGCAAGAACACCGTCAGGAGCCGGAAGAGGATTTGCCTGGGCCCTCCGCTCCCAGCCAGGGCAGCCAAAGCTCCCGTGGCAGGCCACGGCAAGCCCCGAAGAGAAGGGCAGGCAGCCCCGAGGCCCCAGGACCACCGACCAAGAGGCCACCCCGCTGGCACAGCTGAAGTGCCCAGGAGCTTCCCCAACATCTGGCAGCATCTGGGGCACCTGCTGGCCTCCAATAAAACCTGGAGACCACCACATCAGATGAGCTGGGCGATCCCCAGCAATGCCAGCTCCGGGCAGCTGCTGTGCCCAGGAGGAGCACCTGCAACAGCAGAGGTGAGCTGAGAGAGGACCCTCTCACCCTGGGCAGATAGGAGGGTTTCCTTCTTGAGGGACCAGGGTATTTCTTCCCCCCTTCCTCAGTCCAGCCTTTGACCGTGGCCTCTCTTCTCTTTCTAGCACCACACCTACTGCTGTAGCAGTGACAGGGAGCAGCCCATGGCCTCCAGGTCCCCCAGACCCACAGAAGCCAATGAAGAGCATGGCCAGAGAGCTGCAGGACTGCTCTCCAACACACCTGAACAACTGGGAGGAGGCCAACTCCATGATGCCTCCATCAGTTCTGCTGTTCATGCGTCATGCAGGGAGCTCGGACACCAAGAGGAAAGTCACCTCCATCTTGTACTTGATGCAGGGGGACAAGGAGTTTAGAAGAACACATTGTGACACCACCTGTGGTGGCATCAGTTGTTATTCACCAGGCAGGAGACGACCCTGGACACAGCCTCCCAGCCAGCAGCTCTGGGGTGCTGCCCAGGTCTCCTGTGGCTGACCTCTGTGCCCAACTCTTCCACCCTGCTAGCACCATTAAACACCAGAGACTTTGCTGACAGAAGACAGGAAAATCCTCTCGTCCTGCTCTGCTGCTTCCCATCTGAGGCAATGTCTGCAAGTCTCTGTGCATATCAGTGAGGAAGAGCTGGAAAGCAGCAGCACCTTGCGCCTTGTTCCAGCTTTGAACCCTCTTCCTGCATAAGTGAGTGTTAGTTTTTCTCAAGTCCAGAGAAATATTCCCTTTGAATAAAACTTGTGAGACAGAATTAGAGATGGTGCAACGTGCTCTTTACTTCACTCTTTACAAATGTCTCAATTTACCCCTGAATTAACTCTCCACTTTGGTAATCCTCTCAAAAAGGTGAAGTCCACTTGACTGCAAGTCAAGGCTTGGGCTGGAGGACCATCTAGCTCCAACCCTGTTCCACTATGACCATGAGGCAGGAACACCTTCCACTAGACCAGGTTGCTCAAGGCCCCATCCTATTTGGTCTTCAACACCTCCAGGGATGAGCCACCCACAGCTTCCCTGGGCAACTTGTTGCAGTGTCTCATCACCCTCACTGTAAAAAAATTTCTTCTTCATATCAGACCTACATTTACCCTCTTTCAACTTTCTTTCCCAAAGTGTTCCTACTAGGTTGCCCTCTGTCACCAAGGAAAACTTTGCAAAGTACTAAAATTCCTCTGTGGGAATGTGCAGTGGCTCTGAAAACTCCACACTGGCTGGGCAGAGCTTTGCAGCAGACTGGGCTGCTTTTCACTCTTCAGCTTAGGCATGCTGAGTTGGCTTGTAAACTAAAGAGGCTTGGCAGTCTGCAGCCTGTTTCATCACACCCTCAAAAGCAGCATTTTTATCTATTGACTTCATTGGGAGTTTTCCTAGGAAAATAGTTCCAAACTAGATGGCGACTCCACCAGCTCCCTGGGCAGCCCATTCCAATGCCAATCACTCTCTCTGGAAGGAACTTCCTCCTAACATCCAGCCTATACCTCCCCTGCCACAATTTGGGGCTTTGTCCCCTCCTTCTGTTGTTGATTGCCCGGGAGAAGAGCCCAACCCCACCTGGTTACAACCTCCCTCAGGTAGTTGTAGACAGCAATAAGGTCTGCCCTGAGCCTCCTTTTCTGTAGGCTGTAGACCCCCAGCTCCTTCAGCATCTCCTCACAGGGCTGTGCTCCAAGCCCCTCACCAGCCTTGGTTCCCCTCTCTGGACACCTTCCAGCACCTCAACATCTCTATTGAATTGAGGGGCCCACAAATGGACACAGGACTCAAGGTGTGACCAAACTTGGGCAAAGGCTGTTTGTAAACTGTGGGTACCCAATCAGAGCCCATGAGTAAGCAAGTAGGCATCCAGGGAACTGGCTGCAATGAGTGTTGGAGCCTGGCACTTGGAAGTTGAGGGTGGTAGAGACAATGCCTGCATTAGGTGTTGAGCAGATCAATGGGCTGCTTAACCTAGTGGCTGAACTGAAGGATGAAGTAGAAAGACTACGGACTATAAGGGAATGTGAAAGGGAGTTAAGATTTGTGGCACCAGGCTCTGCAGACCCCCTCAGCAGAGGAGGAGTTTTCCATTAATGGTAAATTAGTACATTACAGGAGGAACACAATGCTACCACAGCAACAAGTAAGTATTTCTAACTGTATGACACCCAGTCAAGATATTATTTTAAGGAAAAAAAAACCAAAACACCCTCATTCCTGTTAGAGAATAGAAGCTGAAGAATGGCAACTAAATTTCAACCAGATCCTAAATTATCAGAGTGATGTACAGGCCTAAGATTTCTAATTTGTATCAAAACACTAACTCCAACTGGAATATGGATAAACTTTTTTGTTTGTCCAAAGATCACTTAATAGTTTGAAGATGGACGCTGACAGATCACATTTTGGTTACCTCGGTGCAAAACCAGTACCAGGGGAGATCCTGCTGGGTTTGAAGTTAGACTGTGGCAGAGCAGAGCCCAGTGTCTCTTTTCAGATAAAATGATGTTGGAAGGCAGTGCGCCACTGAAGCTTCTTAATTTTAAGTATAGGAGAGCAAAAAGTGCCAGGAATAATGCTGTACTACTTTTCAGACTGCAGAAGAACACAAAAAAAGCATTCCCTAATGTGGGAGTTTAAAAAACTAAAATTTCAGGATGACATTATAGTTGTGGCTGCTCCCTCCCTTGAAGTGTTCAAGGCCAGGTTGGATGACGCCTTGAGTGTCCTGTTCTAGTAGGAGGTGTCCCTGCCTATGTTGGGGGTTTGGAACTGGATGAGATTTGAGGTCCCTTCCTACATAAACCATTCTATGATTCTATGATCAAATGAAGTCCAGAATGAACTTGCAGAGCTGTGTGGAATGTGCTGTAAGTAATGCTTTCCCCAGAAATGCTGAAAGAGCATTAAACTTCAGAGTGACACTTGAACACCACTGCTATAATTAATGGAGTATGACCTTGCATAAACCTTATAAACTTGTTCATGAATATGCAAAGCAGGACTAAGTGCATTGTGAAGGAAATTGGGGTGCTTAAGTATCTGACAGAGCTACACATGCAATTCTGTTGGTACTTTTCCCCTTGAGTATCTTAATAAAAAATATTATAGCAGCAATCAGAGGATGCTGATCTGTTCATACTAAAATCTCCATCTTGCCCTGAGTCTTAACAGTAGGTTTCTATTTCAGCTACATTGCTGAACAACTGCAGCTTCAGTAAGGGAAAAAAAAAAATCTCTCTCATACCTTGCAGAAAGTCACCTCCAAAACTTTATGCTTAAATGGGAAGAGATCATTGTGGCCTCCCTGATTCTTTTTTTTAAGACTGGGAACTTTCAGCTTCTTGAAAAGGTGAAAAAAAATTTTCCACCGCAGACTGACACCTTCATTTGCTGTGATTTGTTTTCCCTTTCTGGTTTGCAGTATCTGAAGGGGGCTTTCCAGTATCTGACAGGGGCCTTCCAGTATCTGACAGGGGCCTTCCAGTATCTGAAAGGGGCCTCCAGTATCTGAAGGGGGCCTCCAGGAAGACTGGGGAGGGACTATTCACAAGGTCTTGCAATGACAGGACAAGGGGGAATGGGTTCAAATTGGCAGAGGGGAGATTTGAACAGGATGTTAGGAAGAAGTTCTTCACAGTGAGGGTGGCGAGACACTGGAACAGGTTGCCCAGGGAGGTTGTGGCTGCTCCCTCCCTGGATGTGTTCAAGGCCAGGCTGGATGAGGTCTTGAGCAACCTGATCTAGTGGGAGGTGTCCCTGCCTATGGTGGAGGGTTGGAACTGGCTGAGCTTTGAGGTGTCTTCCAACCTAAACCATTCTATGATTAGGAATATGGTTATGAAAACACAAGCTAGTGTAAGTTCTAGGACTTTCAAAGAATACATTTTTCATGAAGGCCATCTGAATGGGGGGGGTGTGCCTGAAATCTGACACGTAAGCTCATTAGCATCAAAATAGAAATCATAAATTATTTCCATAGATGGTAAATCATTGACAAGGCTTCTAAAAATGAGGGTTTTTTTTTTTTACAATCACTGAATAAAACACCTCCCAGTACTTAAACACTATGTAAGAGTTTACTTCAGAGTGTGCTTCTTTCTGTCTTTTAAAAGGCAGTGAGCAGCAGCTCAGCTGATTTTCCCTCCTGCACACTACATTCCTGTATGGTACCCTGGGAGGCATTATCAAACTTACTAAAGCCAGACTGTCAAAATTCACCATGTACAAGTGAAAAAAAGAAGTTCTGTGTGAGTATATTTTAAAGTAAGCCATATGGCATTTAACCTAGAATGGTAATTTGTAAAAGTTAGGATCAGAATACCTTCATTTATATTAAACTGGAAGTTACTGGATAGCAATTGGTATGGTTCATGTGAGGAATCCTTGGCTGCTTCAAAATAATGGAGTTGACATGAGCACCTCAGTTCCTCCACAGCTTGGAATTACTGAGAGCCAGGAGAATAAATTATATAACTTTCATAAGGGTTTAAGCTTTAATGAAAAGGGATTGAACCTCACAAGATCAGACACTAAAGCCAATCTTATATTCTCGGCAAGATTTTTCTCTGCACTTTCCCACTCCATGTCCTCAAGAAATGCTCAAGCTGAAGAGAGCTCTCAGCAGAGTGTAGTTTTGTGCAACAATGGGCACACCAGTACAGCCATGGAATTAGAGAGTGGTAGGGGTTGGAAGGAACCCTTCCAGAGATCATCTAGTCTAAACCTCCTGCTAAAGCAGGATCACCTAGGGCAGGCTGCACAGGAACGCATCCAGGTGGGTTTTGAAAGTCTCCAGAGAAGGACACTACCCTACCTCTCTGGGCATCCTGTTCCAGTGCTGTCACCCTCGCTGTAAAGAAGTGTCTCCTTCTGTTGGTGTGTTCTAGCTTCTACCCCTTGTTCCTTGTCCTGTCACTCGGCTCCACTGAAAAGAAGCTGGCACCTTCATCTTCACACCTATCCCTCAGACGTTTACAGACATTGCTAAGATCCCCTCTCAGCCTTCTCAAGACTAAACTGCCCCAGGGCTCTCAGTCTTTCTTCATAATATATAAAAATAACTCTGGAGCTCTCAAATTTGATTCCACATCCCAGTTGTGGCCAAAGGAGGGGTAGTACATGGTACACAACTCTGTGAGCTACAGAAAACACAACATATTTCAGCAAATAGTCCAGAGGAGGGCCACAAAGATGATCAGAGGGCTGCAGCACCTCTGCTTTGAGGACAGGCTGAGAGAGTTGGGGCTTTTCAGCCTGGAGAAGAGAAGGCTTCCAGGAGACCTTATAGTAGCCTTCCAATATCTGAAGGGGGCCGAGGAGGGACTATTCACAAGGTCTTGTAATGACAGGATGAGGAGGAACAGGTTTAAACTGGCAGAGGGGAGATTTAAATGGGATGTTAGGAGGAAGTTCTTCACAGTGAGGGTGGTGAGACACTGGAACAGGCTGACCAGGGAGGTTGTGGCTGCTCCCTCCCTAGATATGTTCAAGCCAAGGCTGGATGAGGCCTTGAGTGACCTGTTCTGGTGGGAGGTGTCCCTGCCTACGGTGGAGGGTTGGAACTGGCTGAGCTTTGAGGTCTCTTCCAACCTAAACCATTCTACGATTCTATGAAATCACACTTACAGAATGTAGAGAGACAAATGGCATCATTCTGCTGATCTTGTGCTCTGGTCCCTAGATATTAACTACACCAGCTTCATAATTTTAGTAGTTCAAAACATATTAAAGAGACAAGAATATTTGTTATTACCTCCCTTCTCCAGGATAAGACTGTATTTGAAGAGGCTAAGAGGAGGAAAATGTGATTTTCCAAATACAAAACGTTTGTATTTGGACAGCTATCTCTTTACAAGTAGATAACCTTGCCTCAGTAGCCCTTTATGTAGGTGCTCTTTCACATGCTTCTTGTTTGCAGGATCTGCTTTTAGTGAAAGTCCCTCCTTTGAGCAGGCTGCTAGTGGGAGCACATAATGTGTATGAGCTTTGGTTTAACTTTGGATTCTGCAAGGCTTATTAATGTGTGGCCTTTCTCCTCTCAGATGTGCAAGATTGCAAGATCACACTGAGAAGAGCTCTTGGGCTGTAGAAAAAGCAAGGGAAATAAGAGCTACATGGGCAAGTCCATCTCTCTATCTGCTACAGGATACTCAAGGATAGACAAAATGGGACTCTTCTGTTGACAAGAGGGGAATAATAAAATTGGTAGCAAAGGTCCTGATCCTACTGTAAGAAGCCAGATATGCTGACACCCAGCTGAAGATATTCAGAGCTTGCACCAGTCAGCAAAGACAGAAGCATATTCTACCTTCAGTAGTTATCCCTTTCATAGCTGTATGTATAACCACATAAACCACACCTAGAGACAAGCACATATGCAGATGTATGTTCAGTTTCTTAAGAAACATGCTTCATACAGACATGTAAGAATGTTTCTTCATATATATATGCATGCTTCTTGAGAAATTAAAGAGAGTATGAATAATACAGCCTACACTGTTTATTTTATGCTCCTCCCACAGCTTTTGTTAGTATGCAGCAGAACACTATGACAGATGATGGCAAGTTGGGTGACAATGTTGATCTGCAGGAGGGTAGGGAGGCTCTCCAGAGGGACTTGGATAGATTGAATCAATGGGCCAACATCAATGGCATGAGCTTCAATAAGGCCAAATGCCAGCTCTTGCACTTGGATCATGACAACCCCAAGCAGTGCTACAAGCCTGGGGTAAGGTGGCTGGAGAGCTGCCTAGCAGAAAGGGACCTAGGGACTGTAACAGGCAAACAACTCAATATGAGCCAGCAGTGTGCCCAGGTGGCAAGGAAAGCCAATGGCATCCTGGCTTGGATGACACCTGCTGTGTCCAGCAGGAGCAGGGAGGTGATTGTCCACTTAGGCTCACCTCTGGTGTAGCCACACCTCAAGTGTTGTGTTCAGTTTGGGGCATCTCACTACGTAAGAGTTGTGGAGGTGCTAGAGTGAGTGCAGAGGAGGGCAACAAAGCTGCTGAAGGGCCTAGAGAATAAATCTTATGAGGAGCAACTGAGGGAGCTGGAGATGGTTAGTCTGAAGAAGAGGAAGCTGAGGGGAGACCTCATTGCTGTCTACAGCTACCTGAAAGGATGTAGCAGAGAGGCTGGTACTGGTCTCACAAGTAAATAGTGATAGAACAAGAGGGAACGGCCTCAAGCTGTGACTGGGCAGGGTTAGACTAGACATTAGGAAACATTTTTCCCAGCAAGAGTGGTCAGGCACTGGAATGAGCTGCCCGGGGAGGTGGTGGAGTCACCAACCCTGGACGTGCTTAAAAGTCATTTGGATGTGGTGCTTGGGGATATGGTTTAAGGGTGAACTTTGTAAAGTGGGGATAACAGTTGTCCTTGGTCATCCTGGGGGTCTTTTCCAACTGGAATGTTTCTGTGATTCTCCTGTGATTATATTCAAAACAGATCAGAGAAGTTCCTAAGAAGAGGAATCGACAGACTCTGGGTGCTTAGAAGAGAACTGGAGGAGAAATAAAACGATGGGATAAATGCATTACCTGCAAATGACTGTGAAACAGATTTTGGACTTAACACAAATTGTTTTAACAAGGTAATTTGTTCCTCCCAAAAGTTCATTTATCCAGAAAATACAGCTGGATCAGTTATATTCCATTCATGCTTTAATGTTTTTCTGCTCCAAGAGATTGCTGTGTTTTGTTGTTTTGGTTTTTTTTTCAGCTGAAAGATTATTCATGGTACCTTGTGAAAGGTTTGACAAACATGAAAGCATGAAGTACGGAAATTCAAGAGGTATGGAGTTTTATCTAGCTGGATTATTCTCCCACACAATTTCTAATACAAGTGAAAAAGGGGGAGATAAATATTTTAATACATCTTTGATTTTCACAACTGCCTCTGAATCTTCAATATGTGATGAAAAATTAACAGAACAGGGATGACAGAACAAGACAACTTTAAAAAAAATTGTATCAAAACCCAAATTAGAATCTCAAACCAGTAAATTCTTAAAGTTGTTTAAGATTCTATTAACTTAAATTAATATGTAATAGGAAAACCAAGGTTCCAAACTGCACATCAGGACAGAAGCCCTTGGGAACCTCTGGGATTTCTTCACATAATCTTTGGACAAAGATTCAGTTTTGTCATAAGTCAGCTTAATGCTTCCGGGTAAGACATCATTGTTCAACAAGTCTCCAGTTATTTTAAGAATTTCAGATTAGGGATGGTAACCTCTCCATAAAACAACTGGGGTTCCAAATCAATTCTTCACCTGACTTTCCCTAGTAAGTGGTGGAGAATGGCTGAGAGCAGCCCTGAGGAACAGGACCTCAGGGTCTGGGGTGATGAAAAGCTCAACATGAGCCTGCAGTCTTAAAGCTGTTTTGTGGGGTTTTTTTAATATATTTAGTACTTTTGTTCTTTTTCAAATGACAGAGGTGACACTTGCAAATAACACCTTTAAGGAAAAAGAAAACAGGAAAAGAATGTTGCTGCTGCCTTTCCTATTTCACACTAGCTTGAGACAGATTATTGTGTGACTGGAGTTGCAGACTTGTTTAAGAATGACAATGAAAAAACCAGGTAAGAATACTAAAAATGTTATTTAACAAAGTAACCTTTTAATTGTATGAGTAAGAAACTCTCATCACGAATCAGAGAAAAGAGAAGACCATCAGAAAGAAAAATAATTCTGAGTGTACTGAAAAAAAAAAAAGCAAAAGGAAAACAAATCTTCCTATGTTGCAAAATATTTATTAAGATTGTATGTGGAATGGATTACATTACAGCACTTCTCATATATTATTTAGTCTTCAGCAGTGAATGCATCTGAAAACCAGAAGCATAGAAGACTGAAAAAAACAACTCTTGCCCTACTTCCCAGCATTAAGCCTTATGTAATGCAACCTGATGTGTACAAAATGTGTCCACATTACAGTCAGAAACATTCCTCCAGTATCCTGAACACCACTACTTTTCCCATAACATGGAAGCATTACAACTGGTAATCTAGATGGAACTCAATTTCAACCAGTGGCTCTTCAAAACACAGCACTAGCAAAAGAAGAAGAAAACAGCAGTCTTGGAAGAAATTTTCCCACGGAAGACAGAGGAGGACACAGGCTTATTTAGACTGTGTACCACATACAGAATTATAGAATCATAGAATCAGTCAGGGTTGGAAGGGACCACAAGGATCATCTAGTTCCAACCCCCCTGCCATGCCCAGGGACACCCTAACCTAGATCAGGCTGCCCACAGCCTCATCCAGCTTGGCTGCAAACATCTCCAGGGAGGTGGCCCCAACCACTGCCCTGGACAACCCATTCCAAGGCCTCACCACTCTCATGGTGAAGAACTTCCTCCTCACATCCAATCTGAATCTCCCCACCTCCAGCTTTGATCCATTAATTTTTGTGCAGAACTTCCTCCTAACATCCAGCCTGAACCTGCCCTGGCACATCTTGAGGCTGTGTCCCCTCCTTCTGTCCCTGGGTGCCTGGCAGCAGAGCCCAACCCTGCCTGGCTACAACCCCCCTTTAGGTTTTGGGAACGAAATTGTTCCTCATAGAATCATAGCATCAGTCAGGGTTGAAATGGACCACAAGGATCATCCAGTTCCAACCCCACAATGACAATGGACTATTTCCTGGACAAACATAGTGCACCTTCAGTCAGTAGCCACATTACACCTTGATTTACATGATTGTCCTTGTTCACTGAGTTCTTGGCATGGAAATGTAAGACTTGCAAACAGTCACAAAAGAAAAGTGTGAGAGCTGTTCAGCTTATGGCAAATGGAAGCTGTGTTACTACCTGCACAGAGCATGTGCTACTCCAGCCCTCTCCATCCACAGAGCTTTCTAATGGTTCATCTCTGACATTCCCTGTTTCCTCCAGCCTCCAATATGAATTCAATGCAAAAATCCAGTTACTATCTAAGAGGTCAACTTAGACTTTTCTGTCTTGCACAAACTCAAATTGGACATTTTGTTCCGAGAGAGAGAGATTTTCAATAGCAGCTGGGTAAAGGTAACCCGGAAAGTCCCTGCTGGTATGAAGCAAAAGTAAGTTCAACCTTCTCCAAATGTTTTGGCTCTGCCAAAGAGCATCCACACAGACTAAGTGGGATGAAATTGTCTAAAGATGGATGAAGGCCAAATAAATATCTGAAGCCATTAGAGGGGACAGAAGGATGTATCTGGGAAATAAAGAGGATTTGGTATCAGAAAGATACTAAAAAGCCATACTGTGGTTGAAGGGCCTGGGTTTAAAAGAAAAGATCGAGCTGCTCAGGACAGTCTTTTGAGCTGCTGTTAGTGCTACCTGGGAAGGATTTGAGTGTTATAATACGCACAGTCTTTTGCAGGCAGATATGAGCTTATTTTGCAGGAGCTGACCAAAAGCCATTCTGCTATGAGAGCATATCACCAAGCACTTGGTAGGAAGCCTTGCTGCAAAGCAGTGCGTATTAGACCAGGCAACGTACCAGTTTCGTGTGGCCCCCAAGTCCTCAAGCTGACCCAGAGTGCGGACTACAGTAAGCTCACCTCGGTTTGCAAATGGGAGTGCACATATACTCACAGGGGGAAAAAAAAAAAAGAAAAAAAAAAAGAGGTTTCAAGACCAGTGTGCAACACATTCATCAACTAGACGTAGGAAGAACTGGAACTTGCATAGCTAGGGATGGACACCAGTCCCTGAGAAGAAGCTGGGAAAAATTAAGAGGAAGATAGAGCATACACTGTGGGGAGACCAACAATGCTGGTCCCATGTTTCAAATGGACACTTATTCCAGAGGCAGCTTTTTAACTGAGGCAGGTTAAAAACTGAAGTGTAAGACTTAATATGGTACCGGTCTTTATGGAATGGCTTCTGTCACAGTGGTTGGAGCAAACTTTTTTCCCCAGGGATTTGAATGCAGTGTACCAATTCCATGTGTACCAATGCCTACCTTCCATCACATATCCCACCAGAGCTGGGACTCACATATACATACCTGCCTTTAAGTCCAATATATTCTCTTCCAAACAAACTGCCAATAATAATTGCCACTTTCTCACTTAAACTTCCCAAATACGTTTGAAACATTGCATTTGATGAAACAGCAGAAAGACAAAATGCTGCTTGATGTAGGATATGGAAAAAAAACAAAACCTTTTTACTTTGTTTCCTATCATTTTTTAAAACTATTTTTTCATTTAGCTCTTCGATGGATGTCTGCTTGGGATACAGCATCCAGCATAGAACGCATTACTGATAAATAATACTCACTTAACAGTTTTCTTGTGATGTATGTAGAATTATTGACTACTTCATTTTCAGGCCTTTGAGACAGGCCTGAAAATCACAAACAGATCAAAAGAATGCTTAAAATAATTTGCCTAACATGTTCAAATATTTCAACAGAATTGAAGAGATCAGAATTTAGACACTGTGATGAATCAGCAAGGCTTGCACAAATGAAACTTTCCTTACTCACTCCGTTTTCATTCTCACCTCTACAGTGACTTCTATAAAAGCTCGTATCACACACAGCTATGGAAGTGAATCTTGGTGTTGCACACACAAGTTTGGCATACAAACACAAATAAACACTGTATTTCTATTGAAGTATTCTAATTGCACAATGGTAAAGTGGTCACCTTGCACTTGAATCCATTTCTTACCTTTGCAGAGCAGAAAAAAAATCTACTGGATTAATCCAACAATGGCACCCAGAACCTTTCAGGCATGTTGCTTTTTGTAGGCAACTACATTACTTTTTGTGCTAATTAAGCTGGGTGCAATAGTGAGAAGGCACTGACTTTGCTCAAGCAACTAGGGAGACAGGACAAGGAGAATAACATCTATAATGCACAAACTTGGATGAGAAGGTTGGTCAAATCTGCTCAGAAAAATAGAAAACCCATGGCAGCACTTCCAGGGATGGCTTTTAGAATGGCCTGAAGCTTCTTCCCTGACTTCCAAGCTTACAGCACCAAATGTCATTGTCTTTGCTAACACACAAATTACTTGCTTTACAGATGCCTAAGAACAAGAAATACCAATTCAAGTCAGAAAGCAGATGGTGAAGGCAAAGCAAATCTCTTGCTGTACTCACCTTAGGCACCCAGTGGCATTGCGCAGCACCTGTGATGAGTGGAGTTGTATTTTGTGATCATCCTGGAGTGGAGAGTTTTCCCATCCAGAGTGAGGGATGATCACTGCATTGGTCAACACTGCCAGGGCATCCTGGATGATTGGCATTTTCAGTGCATCACAGGAGGATAGATTCCACAGAACTCCTACATATAAAAGAAAAAAACCCAAAAGGCAAATGACAAATAATTAGCACCTCTGCAAAAAAAAAAAAAAAAAAATAATTTTTGGTTGTAACAAAAACAACAAAACATTTCACAGTGCTGGTATGCTTAATAGAGCTGCTTCTGTCAAGGACAAAAAAATACTCCATTGTGAATGAGGTTGAATGATGCCTACAGAATACTGCAATGGGAATAGAGCTTTGAAAACACAACAAGTAGTCACAATGGACACTTCCCAGAGCTAAGTCTGAAAACTGAACAGCTTTTTAGAACACAGGCTTATTTAGACTGTGTACCACATACAGAATTATAGAATCATAGAATCAGTCAGGGTTGGAAGGGACCAAAAGGATCATCTAGTTCCAACCCCCCTGCCATGCCCAGGGACACCCTACCCTAGATCAGGCTGCCCACAGCCTCTGCCAGCCTGGCTGCAAACACTTCCAGGGAAGTGGCCC
>VWZI01006783.1:248512-302629 GCA_013396835.1 Psilopogon haemacephalus
TTGGCTTTCTGGTTGGCACTGGGCTGCCAGTGCACACTGCTGGCTCATGGAGTGACGGAGTTTTACATGGATTTTTTTGTTAGGGCTTGGACTTCAGACTTTTTTTCCTTTAAAATAACATTAATAAAAACAAATAGCAGAAAACAGGTTCTGATTTACATTAAGAAGACTATCACTGTTTATAGATGTGCACTGGGAGAACAAAGCCTCAGCTCTTTCATCTGCAATATAATGAAAATAAATACCTAGGCTAGTCAGTGCTACAAGCAAAAAGGCTTCCTTCACAAGCTGACACAGCAAGCATGTCATTATCCTGGCTTTCAACAACTAATTGCTTATTTTTTAAATATTTTGCTACACAAAGTTAGAGAACGCTACAGGTTTTGCACAGAAACAGCAAGCTTTGAGGTGCAGCTCATAAGGTGATTTGCTGGAATTAAAAACAAAAACAAAACCAAAAAACCCCAACCCCTCTTTTGTTAAAATTCATAATGTGCTGAAGAGAAGAAAGAGCAATCAAGAGGCAAAGCTTTCTGAGCACAGCTGCAAGAATCAGGGCCACTGCAGATGTGCTGTAGAGAGAGCAGGCAAGAAATGCTGGAGGGCAAAAGAGATCACACTTTTCACTGCCTGGAATATATTTGTGTATCTGCTGCAAAAGCACATTCGATTATGGTGCTGTATTAAGAGCCTGCTACTGCTGTGGGAAAGCAGAGGGCAACGCACTGCTCTGAAGAAGCAGTGGTCTTTATTTTTTCCCAGTGTCCTACAAAAACAGCTGGAAGAGCAAAACAGCCTCCTCCCCCCTTCCTCCTGCCAGCACATGTTCTCTTCTTTAGAGTACAGCTTGCTCCTTCCTACTTCCCTTTCTGCAATGACAGCAGCTTGGTCCCATGCCAAACCTTGAGGGGCAACACTGAGTTTTGCTTTTATGGCTATGAGGTCTTGGATCAATATAACAAAAAGATCAGCATCCCGGTACACACAAAGCTACAAATATGAACATCACACCATTAAAAGGATAAAAAGGAAGAGGCAGAAGTAAGAATAGTTTTTATTTCAGATTTGGTGCTTTTAAGGGAAAAGAGTCTTTGNTGTATAGTGGTGCTAAAGACCTTCTGAACACAGCCTCAGACATTTATAAATACAAGCAGCAAGAACACCACTTGTTCAAGGCTCTCTTTAGCATCCTGTTTTGAAGGAGAGGTGTAAGGAACAAGCATCAACCTGCAGCTTTCAGTTTCCCCTTAAAATCAGTTACCTCTTGGAGGAGACTGCTTCAGTTACAAAATTTCACATTGTAATTATTTGATATGAAATTGTAGGGAGAATTCTGCTTAGTCTACTAGTGAGAAATCCCCAAACCTTAACATAATCAGTATGTGGCCAACAGGCACAAAATGACAGGCAGTAGCTACAAACACTGATTAAAGAAAAAAAAGGAAAAGGCAGAAGTAAGAATAGTTTTTATTTCAGATTTGGTGCTTTTAAGGGAAAAGAGTCTTTGAATTCTGTTCTGAATGCCTTTGTGAAAAGTAAAACTATATTTAAATGAACAAAGGCCTTCGTAAGTATATTTATACTTGCTGCTCTGTGACCTGTTCTTGGTAAGCTTTACCATCTGCTATTCCTGAAATACCTAGAATCTTGCTGGTTTTAGTCAGTAATCACTAAACTTAGTTTAGTCAGTAACTTGGTTGCCTTTTATTTACATTTGTCCACACAGGTGTAAATCATGTGCAGAGTACAGAAGCAGAGAACCAGAATGCAAATCTTTCCCCTTGCAAGGTCTGATGTAGTTCTTACACAGGATAAACCTTTTGCTTCTTTGTGAAGAAATCCTGTTTCAGAATGGAATCAGAAAAGAGTGATTTCATGGCAACAAAAGAGTACTTTGGGCTTCTAGAACTGGCCATAAATTGGAAAGGCAGGAAAAAAATCCAGAATTAGCAAACACAACAGCCCTGCCTAGCAAAATGCTTAGTAATCATAGAATGGTTTAGGTTGGAAGAGACCTCAAAGCTCATCCAGTTCCAACCCTCCTGTGCCACAGGCAGGGACACCTCCCAGTAGATCAGGTCATAGAATCATAGAATCGTTTAGATTGGAAGAGACCTCAAAGCTCAGCCAGTTTGAACTCCCCTGTGCCATAGGCAAGGACACCTCCCACTAGATCAGAATGCTCAAGACCTCATTCAGCCTGGCCTTGAACACCTCCAGGGAGGGAGCAGCCACAGCCTCCCCAGGCAGTCTGTGCCAGTGTCTTGCCACCCTCACCGCGAAGAACTTTCTTCCTAACATCTCATTTAAATCTCCCCTCTGCCAGCTTGAACCCATTCCCCTTCATCCTGTCATTACAAGACCTTGTGAACAGTCCCTCCCCAGCCTTTCTGTAGGCCCCCTTCAGATACTGGAAGGTTACTCTAAGGTCTCCTCGAAGCCTTCTCTTCTCCAGGCTGAAAAGCCCCAAATCCCTCAGCCTGTCCTCACAGCAAAGGTGCTCCAGCCCTCTGATTATCTTTGTGGCCCTCCTCTGGACTCTCTCCAGCAGTTCCATGTCCTTGTGCATCTATGCTATTTTTTAATGCACTCTAGGTATTTGCTAATTAGAAGCAAACCCACATAATCATAGTAAGCTGGTATTCAGCAACAGCTGAGATACTCAGAAAGACTCTTTAAGCCCTTTCTCTGTTTTTATAATTCAATTGACACTGCACGTGAGATTTTGCTCAATCTACTGCCACAGTAAAAGGTGAGCTCCAAATCCATATTAAAGCCTACACAATCACCCAAGAGCCAGGAAGTTCTACTTGCTGGAAATTCAACAAGAGGACAAAAGGATCACCAGACTAAACTAGCTGGTTTACCTCCTCCTAAAACAGCTAAGTCAGGGCCGAATGCAGCACTGCCCAGTAAGCCTGACACCCTCTTCAGTTTTTAACACCTCACGGGAGTGAGATAATCTTCCACTGTAGGACAATGTCCTCTAGTGTGGGATCGTGAGAGAAACTTGGCCTCCGCTCACAGTCCAAGAAGGCAACGTAACACAGGCCTCTGATTCCCAAGGCAGGGCAGCTGCATCCCACAGGAGAAAGAGACAGCGAGATATCTGGTTAGGAATAAAAGGCTATCATCAATATTCCTTGCTCCTTCATGACCCTTCAGCTAATTTTAAGTCTTTGAATACTATCAATCCCACAATTTTATTCTCACGAGTTATAATTCATTCTCTCCAGTGGTGGAGTTTGCTGTTTGCTGAGGATGGCATTCTGAGGGCCTCCCTATACCCTTCCTTAATTAAAGATTTGCAATTATGAAAGGGCACTAGCAATTCACTTCCCATTACTTTGGCAAAGGATGACCTGGAGCTAGATTTATGTGGGTTGTATGACGACAGATTCGTTCCACTGACTTTGCAAAGAGGAAGTGATAGAAAAATAATTCTTTTACCTGAGGCACCTTCCATAAGGGAGCTGCCTCTTCTCCATATGACTGAAGGGATTTTTCCAGCATGCATGGGTTACATGTCTTCTAAGACTACAGTCAGGAGCTGAGCACTGAGATAATTTACCACCTTACTCGGAAAGTCCTGACTGAATTGGATTTCTGAGCGGAACAGGCAATCTGCAATGGTCTCAGAGATGCTTTCCCTGACTGCCCCCCTAAATGATTTGTGTGTTGTAAGCTACCCAGAGGAAGGGACAGGATTCATTCATAGCATTCATTCATTGGGCAGTGACTGGCTGGAGAGTAGCCCTGTGGAGAGGGACTTGGGGGTGCTGGTGGATGAGAAGCTCAACATGAGGCAGCAGTGTGCACTTGCAACCCAGAAAGCCAAAAAGAGCCTGGGCTGCATCAGGAGAAGTGTGGCCAGCAGGGCCAGGGAGGTGATTCTCCCCCTCTACTCTGCCCTGGTGAAGACCCCACCTGGAGTACTGCACCCAGTTCGGGAGCTCCTATTACAAGAGGGATGTGGACATGCTGGAGCATGTCCAGAGAGGGGCTACGAGGATGCTCAGAGGGCTGCAGCACCTCTGCTATGAGGACAGACTGAAAGAGTTGGGGCTGTGCAGTTTGGAGAAGAGAAGGCTCCCGGGTGACCTTCTTGTGGCCTTCCAGGATCTGAAGGGGGCCTACAGAAAAGCTGGGGAAGGACTTTTTAGGCTATCAGGTAGTGAGAGGACTAAGGGGAATGGAGCAAAGCTGGAGGTGGGGAGATTCAGATTGGATGTGAGGAGGAAGTTGTTCAGCATGAGAGTAGTGAGAGCCTGAAATGGGTTGCCCAGGGCGGTTGTTGGGGCCACTTCCCTGGAGGTGTTTGCAGCCAGGCTGGCAGAGGCTGTGGGCAGCCTGATCTAGGGTAGGGTGTCCCTGGGCATGGCAGGAGGATTGGAACTTGATGAGCCTTGTGGTCCCTTCCAACCCTGACTGATTCTATGATTCAGTGACTGACCAAGAAGAGTGGGACCCAGCCGGTTGTGTATGTACTGGAAGCAAGCTGGAATTCAACAACTCAGTAGTCCACTGAACACTTGACCATCTGTAGAGGGACTCTTGGGAGAGAAGGGGGGAAGTAAGGAACTAATCGTATCAGTGTTGAATGTCACTTCTCAGCCATTTCTGTTCATAGCATTTTATCTCTCCTCCCTGATTTTAGGGTTGTAAAGCATTTGTAACAGGCATTTCATCTCCCTGTTCGCAGAGGACTTCAGGTTTGGTTGCAGGTTTTGTAGAAACAGAAAGATCGCTACACGAGAGTGACTGTGTCTGCTTGCAGGGTGAAGTCTTTCAGCTTACATGGAATAAATTTAAGGGCAAGTTAAAAGCATTTTCAATCTCATTTTGAGTGTAAAACCAAGAAGAAGCTGCTACTGAAAGCATATGGCTGGTTTCAGTTGGGAGATGAATTTTGATCCTGAGTATCAGTTAGCAGTTTGGCAGACATCAGGCGAAGGACTCTCAGAGAAGTCTACTGGAATGCTCTCTCTGGAGATCTTGCTGCACGAAGTTATGCACCTATTATGCTCAACAGGTTATATAACATACTAAATGCAAATAATCTTTTCTAAGAAGGCATTGCAGAGGTAACAACAGATGAAGCTAGCAAATGGTTATACGTTCTGAAGAATGTTATCATTAACCTTTTCAAAGATGGAACTCTACTGATACAGTTCATAAGCAAAACTACACGCAGGAGTTGGACTTGATGACCTTTAAAGGTCCTTTCCAACCCAAACCACTCTACGATTCTTTGATCTTAGCTAAGGCAATTTAAGTTTGCTGCCAGTGGAAGAGGGAACTGAGAGAAGAGAGAACCAGGGAAATTTTAGTTTATTTATAGAATCATAGCCTGGTTTAGGTTGGAAGGAAACTCAAAGCTCAGCCAGATCCACCCCCCCACCATGGGCAGGGACACCTCCCACTAGAACAGGTTGCTCAAGGCCTCATTCAACCTGGCCTTTAACACATCTAGGGAGGTTGTGGAGCACAGAATCACCCCATGTGATTCTTTCCCAGGTGCCAGACCCTACACTTGCCCTTGCTGATCACATTGGGTGATTCTGTGCTCCACAACCTCTCTGGGCAACCTGTGCCAGTGTCTCATCACCCTCACTGCAAGCAACTTCCTTCTAACATCCTGTTTAAATCTCCCCTCTGCCACTTTAAACACATTCCTCCTCATCCTCTCATTACAAGACCTTGTCAGTAGTTCCCCCCCCCAGCCCTCCTGTATTCCTCCTCATCCTCTCATTACAAGACCTTGTCAGTAGTCCCCCCACAGCCTTCCTGTTAGTCCCCTTCAGATACTGGAAGGCCACTCCAAGGTCTCCTGGAAGCCTTCTCTTCTGCAGGCTGCAGAGCCCAAATTCTCTCAGCCTGTCCTCATAGCGGAGCTGCTGCAGCACTGAGCGTCTTGGTGGCCTCCTCTGGACTGGCTCCAACACTTCCATGTCCTTCTTGTGTTGGGGGCTCCAAAACTGCACACAGTGCTGCAGGTGAGGTGTGAGGAGAGCAGAGCAAAGGGGCAGAATCCCCTCCCTTGCCCTGCTGCCCACAGCTGCTCTTGCTGCAGCCCAGCACACAGTTGATGTCTGGGCTGCAGGCTCATGTTGAGCTTCTCATCACAGGTCCGTCTTGTGTTACCTCTTATCCAAAGTCCAACAAGACCAAGCCTTTTAAAAGCACAGTCCAGGCTGATGAGATGTTACTACTCCTTAACAGATGGACCTTATCCACCTTGTTTTCAGCTTAGAAACAGCACTCTTTTTTCTACCAATTAATTTAAGCTATTTGATAGATACCTCTTTGCTTACACTAAAGCAACATAGCAAGGCTCTGAAGTCACTCAATGTACTGAAGCAATTTGAGTCAAAAGCCACCATCTCTGAAGATCAAACTGCTCCCAATTAAACCTTTCAGTGCACATTTTACCCAGAGCTTTACTTAGAACTGGTGCTCCTAAGTGTATCTACAGTCAAGTGTAAATAAATACTTAATGAGCTGCCTGCTATTCTTCTAGATGTTCAAAATCAAGAAAGCAGAGCTCATACACCTCCGTGCAATAAGTATCACGTCAGCAAGAGAGCATGTTCCACATCAGGTAGGTCTGAACAATTGTTCAGTGCATGATTTGATGCTACTTCAAATTATGACTTTTCTATATATCTGGTGCAGACAATATGGTTTCACCAAGGGGAACTCATGTTTGACCAACCTGATAGCCTCTTCTGAGGACATAACCAGAGGGATAGATCATGGTAGAGCAGTGGATGTAGTTTAGCTTGATTTCAGTAAATCATTTGACACTATCCCACAGCATGCTTGCAGCTAAGCTGAGAAAGTGTGGTCTGGATGAGAGGTGGATTGGGAAAGGGCTGAAGGGAAGAAGCAGTGGGACAGAGTCTAGTTGGAGGCCTGTGACTTGGGGGATCCCACAGGGGTCAGTAATGGGAGCAGTTCTGTTCAAGATATTCATCAATGCCCTGGATGAGGGCACAGAGTGCACTGTCAGCAAGTTTGCTGATGACAGTGAGCTGGGTGGAGTGGCTGTCACAGCAGAAGGCTGTGCTGCCATTCAGACAGACCGGGGCAGGCTGGAGGAGTGGGCAGGGACAAATGGAATTAAATTCAACAAGGGCAAGTGTAGAGTCTGGCACCTGGGAAAGAACAACCCCACGGATCAGGATAGGCTGGGGACTGAACTGTTGGAAAGCAGTGAAGGGGAAAAGGATGTGGGGGTCCTAGTGGATGGGAGGTTGACCAAGAGCCAGCAGTGAGCTCTTGTGGCCAAGAAGGCCAATGCCATTCTGGGGTGTATCGGGAGTGTGGTCAGGATCTCCTGCCCCTCTACTCTGCTCTGGTGAGGCCACATCTGGAATACTGTGTCCAGTTCTGGGTCCTTCAGTTCAAGAAGAACAGGAAACTGCTTGAGAGAGTCCAGCACAGAGCCATAAAGATGATTAAGGGTGTGGAGCATCTCTCTTACAAGGAGAAACTGAGGGAGCTGGGGCTCTTTAGCTTGGACAAGTGGAGATTGAGAGGTAACCTCATCAGTGTTTATAACTATATGCAGGGTGAGTGCCAGGAGGCTGGAGCCAGGCTCTGCTAAGTGATGCCCAATGACAGGACAAGGGGCAATGGGTGGAAGCTGAGGCATAGGAAGTTCCATGGAAACACGAGGAAGAATTTTTTCCCTGTGAGGGTGACAGAGCACTGAAACAGGCTGTCCAGGGGGGTTGTGGAGGTGAATTGCTACAAAACCCTGCCTGGATGCATTCCTGTGTGATCTGGTATAGGAGATCCTGCTCTGGCAGGAGGGTTGGAGTGGATGAGCTCTGGAGATCCCTTCCAGCCCCTGACATTCTGTGATTCTGTGATAAACAAGACTTTAAGAATAACATAGACTACAAAAATAAAAATGGAAAGCAAGAAAATGAAGAAGTCAGCACTTCCTCATAGAACTGCCATGGTGCCACTATCTATTTTATTTTCCTTGTTTTGCTGAGAAAGATGTACTTTAGCAAATACATTATAGGCTAAAATGATCATAAGTAAACTTGTGTGAAACAAGACTTTGATTTTTCTCCATCTGCTATGTTTAAAACAACCTTAAAGTTGCAGTAAGATTTTGCTTATTCAATAGTCTTTGAAAAAAAAAAAAAAGCTGAAATCTGTAAGTCTTCCAACTTATCTAATATTTATTTTTCCATCTTAATTGAATAGTTTGGTCACTGAGGCAGAATGCCACTTGGAAGGGCTGGGAGACTGCATTCAAGGAACAGCGAACACCATGTTAACAGGCTTTTGTGTTCAGATGCTGAAGGCACATGGGTACTACAGGGACCTTCCCTTATGAGGAAGAGAATCAAGATTGAAATCTGAGAGCTAAATACCTGCACAGAAGCAAAACACAAGGGATCTTTTGCTGGAGTTCTTAGGAAAAGCATCTTCTGCCTCATGCTCTCAAGGGCCAGCAAAGTAATTTTCTGGCTCTAACTGCAGCTTTGACACTCTGAGTTCCTGTAACTGCCACACTGCTCTGTGAAGTTGGATCGGCTCCATGGCAGCTGGGTGTGGGCTCCCAATGTATTACAGCAGTTCTGCTGTACTGCTAAAGAGAGAATCACAGAATAGATCTGGTTGGGAGAGACCTCAAAGATCATCCAGTCCAACCTACACCCCAGCACTGAAGGGTCCACACTAAACCATGTCCCTCAGTGCCAGGTCCACACAACACCTGAACACCCTGAGGGATGGTGACTCCACCACTGCCTTGGGCAGACCATTTAACCCTTTCAGTGAAGAACAACATTTGAACACCTGAGGGATGGTGACTCCACTACTGCCTTGGGCAGACCATTTAACCCTTTCAGTGAAGAACAACATCTGAACACCTGAGGGATGGTGACTCCACCACTGCCCTGGGCAGACCATTTAACCCTTTCAGTGAAGGGTTCAGTGAACAACATCTGAACACCTGAGGGATGGTGACTCCACTACTGCCTTGGGCAGATTATTTAACCCATTCAGTGAAGAACTATTTCCTAATACCCTGATTAAACCTCCCCTGACACAGCTTGTAAGCATTTCCTCTAGTCCTGTCACTTGTCACCAAGGAGAAAAGTTTCTTAATACAAAGTTCAATAAGATTTCACACACAGCTTAGCTGTCAAGGAATTGGTCTGAGGAACAGACTTTGTGTAGGAAACAAAAAGTGCTTGATTTGAATTCTGGCACCTGAACAATTCACAGCTCATAAGACAGATCCTTAGATACACACTTGAAAAGTTAAGATGAAACTGGCATGAGAGGAGGAAGTTCCACCAATTTTCTTGAAATGATTCTTTATTTGGTTGCTGAGTGAACAGCTATACATGCCTCCCTTTAATTCACTTATTTACATGCACACAGATGGTTTTCCACCTGGGTATAAAGGTGCAAGTTGAGCAAGGCTGCATTTCAGTAAGTCATAAGCAGGCAGGAGTTTGAAGAACAGCAAGCAAAGGCTCAGCCAGGAGGTTTTTCTCTCCTTTGCAGGCACTCACAGCCTTAGAAAGCAAAAACTTCCACAGACAAATTATTGTACTCCTTTTAAAATTCTAAACAAACACTGCTTCATCCTAACTACAGTAACTACATATCATTCCAAGCACAATTCCAGGCTGGGTGGCGAGTGGCTGAGAGCAGCCCTGAGGAAAAGGACCTGGAGGTCAGGGTGGATGAGAGGCTCAACATGAGCCTGCAGTATGCACATGTGGCCCAGACAGCAACTGTGTGCTGGGCTGCAGCAAGAGCAGCTGTGGGCAGCAGGGCAAGGGAGGGGATTCTGCCCCTTTGCTCTGCTCTCCTCACACCCCACCTGCAGCACTGTGTGCAGCTCTGGAGCCCCCAGCACAAGAAGGACATGGAAGTGTTGGAGCCAGTCCAGAGAAGGCCACCAAGATGATCAGAGGGCTGCAGCAGCTCTGCTGTGAGGACAGGATGAGACAGCTGGCACTTTTCAGCCTGCAGAAGAGAAGGCTTCAAGGAGACCTTATAGCAACCTTCCAGTATCTGAAGGGGCCTACAGGAAGGCTGTGGAGGGACTGTTCACAAGGTCTTGTAATGACAGGATGAGGGGGAATGGGTTTAAACTGGCAGAGGGGAGATTTAAATGAGATCTTAAGAGGAAGTTCTTCACAGTGAGGGTGGCAAGATACTGGAACAGGTTGCCCGGGGAGGCTGTGGCTGCTCCCTCCCTGGAGGTGTTGAAGGCCAGGCTGGACGAGGTCTTGAGCGACCTCATCTTGATCTAGTGGGAGGTGTCCCTGCCTATGGCACAGGGGGGTTGGAACTGGATGAGCTTTGAGGTCTCTTCCAACCTAACCATTCTATGATTCCATATAAGTAATCTAAGCAACTATATATCTTGGAGGTCTCTTCCAAACTGGCTGATTCTATGACTCTATGATACATGTACAGTAACTACACAGAAGTAACACAAGCATTTTCCTTGAAAATCCAGCTCTTGCTCTCTCAATTACTGCTCTTTTCATTCCAAAATGGCACATAGAAATTTGTTAAAACAAAAAAGGAAGGACCAACTTCAACACTGCCTGCAAACAGGTTCTGTACAAATGCTACTGCATTAACTGAGAAAGTCTATGGGAAGAAGCTCTGCTCTGAGGATAGGCCTGAGAGCTGGGGCTTTGCAGCCTGGAGAAGAGAAGGCTTCCAGGAATCCTTGGAGTGGCCTTCCAGTATCTGAAGGGGGCTACAGGAGGGCTGGGGAGGGACTATTGACAAGGTCTTGTAATGACAGGACAAGGAGGAATGAGTTTAAAGTGGCAGAGGGGAGACAAACTGGATGTTAGGTGGAAGTTCCTTTTCTTTGCAGTGAGGGTGGTGAGACACTGGCACAGGTTGCCAAGGGAAGATCTCATTGGGTAATTCTGTCATCCATAACCCCCCTGGAGGTGTTGAAGGCCAGGTTGGATGAGGCCTTGAACAACCTGTTCTAGTCAGAGGTGTCCCTGCCTATGGTGGGGAGTTGGAACTGGATGAGCTCTGAGGTCCCTTCATACCCTAAACCATTCTATGATTCTATATTTAAGACTCCAGATCACATTGTTTGGTACTTAGATTTGACCAAAGTAACAAACAAACAAAAAGACAAAACCCAAACCAAACCAACCAACATGAAAATTATTTATTGTGTCAGATTAAGAAGCATGTTATGAAATCAGTTTTGTTGTCATATGAATCAAAGGAACTTGAATGAATTTTCCATAGAAGATGCATCTCACTGACTGGACAAGGCAAAACCAGTTACTCTCCATTTATACTTGGAAGTTGGTATGTTGCAGATCAGAGACTGATCTCGGTGACAAAGAGAAAAGGAAAGTGAAAAAGGAAAGCAAAAAAGGACCAACTTGTGTCTTGTGCTGGGCCTGAGCATGATAAATTCAAGACAAACGAATGGGACTTTGGAAAGCAGGGATGAGGAGGCAGGAAATGTGAAAATTGATGAAACTATCCCCAAGCAGAGCCCTGAGAAACAGAAGAGAGGAACTCCCCTGCACTGCTCCCAGCCAAGACTTTGTCTGACTTGTTTTGGCTCTCCCCTCTTTACCTCCAGGACCACAGGCATTGTGAAGAGTCTCCAGCCTGTTGCTAAGAAAGCAGGGTGGAATATTTTGTAAAACATCTGTTTTAAAACCTCTACTTATTTAACTGTGAGCAGCAAGGGATGAAGTGCTTAAATTGGAGAAGAGGAGGCTCAGGGCAGACCTCATTGCTCTCCATAACTACCTGAAAGGAGGTTGTAGCCAGGCAGGTGTTGTTCTCTTCTCCCAGGCATCCAGGGATAGAACAAGAGCATAGAGCTTTGAGCTGTGCCAGGGCAGGTTCAGGCTGGACATTAGTAAGAAATTTTTCAGTGTAAGAGCAACTGAAATTGGAACGGGCTGCCTGGGGAGGTGGTGGAGTCCCCATCCCTGGAGGCTGGACAAGGCACTTAGTGCCATGAGATAGCTAATGGAAGGGTTAGGTGATAGGTTGGACTCAATGATCCTAGAGGTCTCTTCCCACCTGGTTAATTCTGTGATTCTGTGATTTGGTAACTCACCAAGAGCTGGGAGTGATTCTTCATGCAGATAAATGCCATGAGTGGGTTTTCCCATTTTCACAGCATACTGAGAAAGGGGGCAAATATTGCTCTACAATTAAGGACAAATCTGTAATACATCTGGCATAAAATTATTCAGCTGAACTGTCAATATAGTTTGCCTAAGTGTTATTTGATAAGACAGCACAATTTCTGGAGCAAAATGACACAATTTATTAAATTACCTTTCTATTTGCCGCTGTAAATGGGATTGTGGTTTTAATGTCTCTGGAATTTCTTGAAGATGCCGTAGCCTGTGGGCTGGAAATCCATTTCCCAGGAACTTATGGGTGCAAACAGTTCAGCCTTTTACCTTCCTGTGTTGCAAAGAAAATGGCTGCAGAAATTTGGTGTCTCAGGAAACGATTGCACCACGCCAAGAAAGACATCCTGGTCTCCAAGCTGGTGAAACATGGGTTTGATGGGTGGAGCACCAGATGGATAAAGAACTGGCTTGATGGCTGCACCCAAAGAGTGACTGTCAATGGGTCCATGTCCAAGTGGAGGCAGTGACAAGTGGAGTCCCTCAGGGTCCCTCAGTCCTGGGACCAGTCTTGTTCAACATATTTGTGGGTGACATGGACAGAGGCATTGAGTGCAGCCTCAGCAAGTTTGCTGATGACACCAAGCTGCAGACAAGCAGCAGACAGGCTGGAGGGCAGGGATGGCATCCAGAGGGACCTGGACAGGCTGCAGAGGTGGGCACAAGCCAACCTCAGGAGGTTCAACAAGACCAAGTGCAAGGTTCTGCAGCTGGGTGGCGAGTGGCTGGAGAGCAGCCCTGAGGAGAGGGCCCTGGGGGATGCTGGTGGATGAGAAGGTCAACATGAGCCAGCAGTGTGCACTTGCAGCCCAGAAAGCCAAGCAGAGCCTAGGCTGCAGCAGGAGAAGCATGGCCAGCAGGGCCAGGGAGGTGATTCTCTCCCTCTACTCCACCCTGCTGAAACCCTGGAGTACTGCATCCAGTTCTGGAGCCCCTGGGACAAGAGGGATGTGGACATGCTGGAGCGTGTCCAGAGGCCACAAAGATGCTGAGAGGGCTGCAGCAGCTCTGCTCTGAGGATAGGCCTGAGAGCTGGGGCTCTGCAGCCTGGAGAAGAGAAGGCTTCCAGGAGACCTTGGAGTGGCCTTCCAAGATCTGAAGGGGGCTACAGGAAGGCTGGGGAGGGTCTATTGACAAGGTCTTGTAATGAGAGGATGAGGAAGAACGGGTTTAAAGTGGCACAGGGGAGACTGAAACTGGATGTTAGAAGGAAGTTGTTTGCAGTGAGTGTGGTGAGACACTGGCACAGGTTGCCCAGGGAGGTTGTGGAGCACAGAATCACCCAATGTGATCAATGAGGGCAAGTGTAGGGCCTGGCACCTGGGAAAGAATCACATTGGGGTGTTCAAGGCCAGGCTGGATGAGGTCTTGAGCGACCTGTTCTAGTGAGAGATGTCCCTGCATATGTCAGGGTTTTGGAACTGGCTGAGCTTTGAGGTCCCTTCCAACCTAAACCATTCTATGATTCTAAGATAGGGAAGAGGCCAAGCAGTGGCAAAACGGCAAAGTAGCAGCAGCCAAAACAGTGGTGGGGGTAAGATAGCAGCAGGCACAGCAGAAGCAGGAAGGGGAAGGTCCAAGCTGTGCTTCCAGACAATAAGGCTCTTGATGCTCCAAGGAAATTATGTTAACTTATCCATCGTTGGTGTTACATGGCCTATCCCTAGAATGTTCACCTCTCCACTCAGAGCTCCCACTTCTAAGTTTCTCTGTTCCCATTTTTCCTATGTCTGATCTAGAAATGCAGCTCAAGCAGCCACGAGTGTTTTCTACAAATTGCAATGATGCAACAGTGATTTCAGAAGGTGCTATGTAAAACCTTAAAGTAACTCATTCCTGGGGTAGAAAAGCAGAGTAGTGTTGGAGCACAAAACCCATGCCCTTGCTGGGAACAGGCTGAAGGGTTTGTGCTGCCTTGGTGAAAGATGCCTTGGTGAAGCTGGTTTGTGCTGCCTTGGTGAAAGCTCTAAAGCTGAGTTGCCTGTAGTTTTGTTGGGGCACCTGGACTTTTAGCTTGATTAATTCCAGTAACTGCTTCCCAAGAGCAGTAAGTTGCTTTGTTTTGCTTTTGCTTGGCTTTGTGTGGCATGAACTTGACCTTATCAAGGTAGCAGGAACGTGTAGTTAATTCTGTGGTTTCATTTTGTTTCCCATAAGAAGGCTTTAAATGTAAGGGCAAGAAACCCTAAGCTATGCTCTGCAAAGTCTGAGCTGTGAGCTGAGATGGGTGTTCATTCTGCAACCTGAGATGAGCAGGACATTTCAGAGCTTGGCATTTTGCATGAGGTTCTCACTGGCTCACAAAGTAGAGGGCAGCAGCTGAAGAATACTTTAATTAGAGGCATCTCAAGCAACGGGAGGAAGTCAAACTGTTGCGTAACCTTTGAGAACCAAAAAGGCTTTTTTACTTCAAGAAAAGAGATACTGAGTAAACTATAATATAGAATTCCTCATTCAGCTACTGGCTTCCACCCAGAGTAAACAGCTATGCATTTTCAATGCACAAATGATTTTGTTACTGTTGGAAATAGCTGTTATTAATAACACCTAACCAGAAGCAAATTAGTACAAAATGTAATCAGCTTTTAAAATTGACTGTCTTAGGGTATTGTGTTTACGACTCCATTCATTTAAAGACAGAGTAGTAATCTACTGGGGATTCAAATCATCCTTTTGACTGAAAAGCATTTGAAACAGAAAAGCGAATTTTAGCGTCCCAGCAAACAAATTGTTATAAATCCAGTATTTAAAAAAGAAGCAAGCTTAATGCCTGTCTGCCTTACTTGCCTCTGGGCTGCATTCCTCAAAGAAGAGGAGAATGCAAGCAAGATACAAAACTTTTCTTGCCAGAATCACAGAATGTCCGGGGCTGGAAGGGACCTCCAAGGCTCATCCAGTTCAACCCCTCTGCCAGAGCAAGATCTCCTATACCAGATCACACAGGAACATAGCCAGGCAGGGTTTGAATACCTCCAGAGAGGGAGACTCCATAACCCCCCTGGACAGCCTGTTCCAGTGCTCTGTCACCCTCACAGGGAAAAAAAATCCTCCTCATGTTTCCATGAAACTTCCTATGCCTCAGCTTCCACCCAGTGCCCCTTGTCCTGTCCCTGGGCATCACCCAGCAGAGCCTGGCTACAGCCTCCTGCCACTCACCCTGCACATATTGATAAACACTGATGAGGTCACCTCTCAGGCTCCTCTTCTCCAAGCAGCACAGCCTCAGCTCCCTCAGGCTCCCCTCATAACAGAGATGTTCCATTCCCTTCAGCATCTTTGTGGCTCTGTGCTGAACTCTCTCAAGCAGTTCTCTGTCCTTGAACTGAGGGGGCCCAGAACTCGACACAGTATTCCAGATGTGGCCTCACTAGGGCAGAGTAGAGGGGCAGGAGAACCTCTCTCGACCTACTAACCTCAGCCCTTCTGACACATCCCAGAATGGCATTGGCCCTGCTGGCCTCCAGAGCCCATTGCTGGCTCATGGCCATCAATCCACCCACCAGGACTCCCAAGTCCTTCTCCCCTTCACTGCTCTCCAGCAGTGAGTCCCCAACCTACCCTGCTCCCCTGGGGTTGTTCTTTCCCAGGTGCCAGACTCTACATTTGCCCTTGTTGAATTTCAATCCATTTGTCCCTGCCCATTCCTCCAGCCTGTCCCAGCCTGTCTGAGTGGCAGCACAGCCTTCTGCTGTGACAGCCACTTCACACAGCTTGGTGTCATCAGCAAACCTGCTGACAGTGCACTCTGTGCCCTCATCCAGGGCACTGATGAATATATTGAACAGAACTGGTCCCAATATAATCAGGAAATGGAGTATTCAATAAAATGAGGCACTGAAATGACATCTAATACAAACCTGGCAATAAAACCAATTATATAATAGAGATTTTAAGAGTTACAGAAGAAGCAACTCGCAGAAGAGTTTTTATCTTCTTTAGTTAAGTCTGTGGGAAAGTCACCTCAGAGTGGGATAAAACAGCCTCTACTCATTCCCAAATCAAATTTCCAAAGACCAGTAGGGCTACAAATACTTGCTACCTATAAATGAGTGTTTATGTCACAATAAAATTTCACATCTGTGCTTACACACTCCAGTAGCTAAGCTAATGTCAAGGGCACTTTTGCAGAAAATTATTAAATTGATAAACTGCTCCAAAATTCCAAGTACTAAATAGTCACCCCTTTGCCATAACGTTGTTAAAGACGATTTACTATTAAAAAAAAAAAAAAAAAATAAGCACAAGTCACAAAGTCCAATTAGAAAACATCATCATAAATAGGAGGTAATTGTGATTATGAGTTTGGGAAGCCCCACCAGAAGAACTGCTATTGGACTAGGAGGCTGCAAATTCTAAACAACCGGACTGAATTACCTGGGAGGGAAAAAAAGAAGCATCACAATAGACCTTCCCCTGAGAGAAGCCAAAAAGGTCTATTTAAATAGAACACTCCCTTAAACCTGCAGGGCCACTGCCCTGCCATTGCTCTGATTAGCAAAAGACTCATACGAGGCTTAAAGGGACCAAGCTGCTAATAATTTCTGCGCGGGCTAATAAGCAGTCAGGCAACCAAAAGGAGGTTCAAACTGCAGCAGTTTCTGACGGATCCAAGGAGGACAAGAAGTAATTGTTTTCAGGAAGCCTGGCAGACTATCAATAAGGCTACACAGACCTCACTGCAAACATAAGGCACCTGCTGAAAACAGAACAGGAAGGTGAAACCAGTGCGTAACAACGCTGCACGGCATGGGGTGGCAACTGTGCTGCTTTGAACTGATTGGAGGATTTCAGTGAGAAAATTAGACTGTAGGCTGAGAAATGAAAAACTCATGATGTCACTTCACTCACAGCTTTACTGAGAGAGGAAAAAAAAATTAGAATCATAGAATGGTCTAGGATTGAAGAGACCTCAAAGATCATCCAGTTCCAACCCCTCACCACAGGCAGGGACACCTCCCACTAGATCAGGTCGCTCAAGACCTCATCCAGCCTGGCCTTGAACACCTCCAGGGAGGGAGCAGCCACAACCTCCCTGGACAACCTGTGCCAGTGCCTCGCCACCCTCACTGTGAAGAACTTCCTCCTAACATCCCGTTCAAATCTCCCCTCCGCCAATTTGAACCCATTCCCCCTCATCCTCTCATTACAAGACCTTGTGAATAGTCCCTCCCCAGCCCTCCTGTAGGCTCCCTTCAGATACTGGAAGGCTGCTATAAGGTCTCCTGGAAGCCTTCTCTTCTCCAGGCTGAAAAGCCCCAACTCTCTCATCCTGTCCTCATAGCAGAGGTGCTGCAGCCCTCTCGTGGCCCTCCTCTGGACTCTCTCCAACAGTTCCATGTCCTTCCTGTGCCGGGGGCTCCAGAATTTGTTTTAAGAGTTGTAACCCAATATAGGTAAGTTAGACAGTTTCAGACCTCTCTGGGCTGTGGCTGCTTCTTGCATGGCTCCTTTGCCCCTGCCTTTTGTAGCTGATTCTGAATAATTCCACTGACTTCTTCCCTGCTGATAACCCACTCTGGCTGATCTACCTTTGCATCAACAGCTGGTGAGATAAGATTGGTGAAAGGGGGATGGTGGTAGGGGTGGTTAGAAACCCCTCTTAGGGACTTTGATCTCTGGGAGGGCTTTGGTCTTTCTGTATTACTTTTTTCATGGTATATATCTGTAAATATCTGTTATACCTTGTAAATATCTGCTTGTCTATTGTACATAGCTGTAAATATAAAGCGTCACTTATCAACTTCCAGCTGACTGAGTCCTAGCCTGGGTTATATCAAAGGGTGGGGGGCAGCAGGTAACTGCCAAACCACCACAGCAACACAGGACCACCCAAGCCAAAGACACCAACCGGCCACAGCCAAAGTGAAAGGCAACACTAATGAATATTGCAATCAAAAACTTGGGAAGTTGTGCTGGTTTGAGGCTAATTGGAATATTTTAATGAGAAAAATGAGACGAAAGGCTGTGAAAAGCAAACACTGCTGATGGCTGCTTCACTCAGGTTTGCTGAGATGTATAAAAACAAGGACACAAACATAGATAAGACAGTCTGGGTCTGTCTCTTGGAGCCTGTCAGTGTCTGTGTCTGTCCCTCTCTTCTAACTGGATCTGAGTAACCCAACATTGTGGAGCCCCCAACACAAGAAGGACATGGAACTGCTGGAGCCAGGCCACAGGAGGACACCAAGATGCTCAGAGGGCTGCAGAAGCTCTGCTCTGAGGACAGGCTAAGAGAGTTGGGGCTCTGCAGCCTGCAGAAGAGAAGGCTTCCAGGAGACCCTGGAGTGACCTTCTAGTATCTGAAGGGGCCTACAGGAGGGCTGGGGAGGGACTGTTCACAAGGTCTTGTAATGACAGGACGAGGAGGAATGGGTTTAGACTGGCAGAAGGAGATTGAAACTGGATGTTAGGAGGAAGTTGTTTGCAGTGAGGGTGATGAGACATTGGCACAGGTTGCCCAGGGAGGTTGTGGCTGCTCCCTCTGTTGAGGTGTTCAAGGCCAGGTTGGATGAGGCTTTGAGCAACCTGTTCTAGTGGGAGGTGAACCTGCCTGTGGCCAAGGGGGGTTGGAACTGGATGAGCTTTGAGGTCCCTTCCAACCTAAACCATTCTAGGATTCTATAATTAACTTGGGAAAGGCAAGAGAATCAGAAATCAGCTACTCATTGTCATTATTAATGAGCAGAAACATTCTTTTCTACCATCTGCAAAATCTGTGCTAATTTTGTGCTGGGTTCTCATCTATTTATATTTATTAGGGAAGTGTTGACATTTAATTATTTCAAAATAGAAGGCTTTTATTCTTTCTCACTGCGTTAGGGTGAAAAGATGGCTAAATTAAGTACAGTGCATCCAGCTTATACTGATTTCTTTTCACTTACAGGCCAACATGAAACATGATAATTGTTTGCCTTGAGTCTCTGGAAACTACCAGAGCCTCTCTCTAAGCCATGCTGCAATATCTTACTGTTTTATTTATTTAATTTCTTTAATTTTATTTAATTTCATAACTGTTTTTTTTGTTGGTTTCATTATTTATTTATTTTTAATTTAACTGTGTGTATTAATCGTTATACCACACAAGCTCACAGGATGTCAGGAGTTGGAAAGGACCCAAAAAGATCATAGAGCCTAAGCCCCTGCCAGAGCAGGACCAGACAATCTAGCTCAGGGCACACAGCAACACATCCAGAAAGGCCTCGAAAGGCTCCAGAGAAGGAGACTCCACAACCTCTCTGGGCAGCCTGTGCCAGTGCTCTGGGACCCTTCCAGTCAAGAAGTTCCCCCTTGTGTTGAGCTGCAACCTCCTGTGCTGCAGCTTCCATCCACTGCTCCTTGTCCTAGCCCAGGGAGCAAGTGAGAAGAGCCTGTCCCCCACCTCCTGACCAGCCCTCATATGTTTAAAGAGCTTTATCAAATCCCCTCTAAAGTCTTCTCTTTCCCAGACTAAGCAGCCCCAGGTCCCTCAGCCTCTCCTCCTCAGTCATGCCCTCCAGTCCCCTCAGCATCTTCGGCGCCCTCTGGTGGACACTCTCCAGCAGATCCCTGTCCAACTGAGGAGCCCAAAACTGAAGGCAGTACTCGAGGTCTCAGCAGGGCAGATTTGAGGGGGAGGAGAACCTCCCTTAATCTGGACACACTCTTCCTAATACACTCCAGGATCCCGTTGCTTCTCTTGGCCACCAGGGCACATTGCTGTGCCATGGATGTTCTCCACCAGCACTCCCAGGTCCCTCTCCACAGGGCTGCTCTCCAGCAGATCACCTCCCAGCCTGTACTGGTAGAGTTTATTATTCCTCCCAAGGTGCAGGACTCTGCACTTGTCCTTGCTGAACCTCATTTGGTTCCTCTGTGCCCAGCTCTGTCTGTCCAGGTGTCTCTGGATGGCCTCACAGCCTGCAGCTGGATCAGCCAAGCCTCCCAGCTTAGTGTCATCAGCAAACTTTCTGAGCAGACTCTGTCTGTCTGTCCCCACATCAATGTCACTGATGACAATGTTGAACAGGACTGAACCCAGCACTGATCCTTGGGGGACTCCACTGGTTATGGTTCTCCAGCTGGACCTCGAGTACAGGCAACTTCTTCTAATAAAAAACTGACTGCCAAAGTGCTTCTGGAAGAGTAACCTTTCAATCTATTAGGAAGTGTTTCCTGGGCAGTTACACTATTTAATTTCAGGACAGGCAGACAGCACACTTTGCTCACAGCTTCTACCATGGGAGCCTGCACCCAAACCATTTCCTCCGCTTGAGGGAGCCTTGAACCTCAGTAAATTGAAATGAGGCTCCATTTGCACAACCCAAACATTCCAGAATGGTTAAGGCCATGTGTAAGGTCCTGCACCTGGGTCAGTGCAATCCCAAGTACAAGTCCAGGCTGGGTGGTGAGTGGCTGGAGAGCAGCCCTGAGGAATAGGACCTGGGGGTCTGGGTGGATGAAAAGCTCAAGATGAGGCTGCAGTGTGAGTGCAGCCCAGACAGCAACTGTGTGCTGGGCTGCAGCAAGAGCAGCTGTGGGCAGCAGGGCAAGGGAGGGGATTGTGCCCCTTGGCTCTGCTCTCCTTACACCCCACCTGCAGCACTGTCTGCAGCTCTGCAGCCCCCAGCACAAGAATGACATGGAAGTGTTTGAGCCAGTGCAGAGAAGGCCACCAAGATGCTGAGAGGGCTGCAGCAGCTCTGCTGTGAGGACAGGATGAGACAGCTGGGACTTTTCAGCCTGGACAACAGAAGGCTTCCAGGAGACCTTAGGGTAACCTTCCAGTATCTGAAGGGGGCTACAGGAGGGCTGGGGAGGGACTGTTCACAAGGTCTTGTAATGACAGGATGAGGAGGAATGGGTTTAAAGTGGCAAGGGGGAGACTGAAACTGGATGTTAGGAGGAAGTTCTTCACAGTGAGGGTGGTGAGACACTGGAAAGGGTTGCCAAGGGAAGTTGTGGTTGCTCCCTCCCTGGAGGTGTTCAAGGCCAGGCTGGATGAGGCCTTGAGTGACCTGTTCTAGTGGGAGGTGTCCCTGCCTATGGCACAGGGGGGTTGGAACTGGCTGAGCTTTGAGGTCTTTTCCAACCTAAACCATTCTATGATTCTATGAAGGTTTTCCAGGATTAGTCTCAGACCTGTGCTACTGAGGAGGAGAAAGACAAGATAAAGGAAGAAGGGAAATACTCTCTTCTGGAGAGTTTATGGCAGAAATAAGGCTCTGGGAAAGAAGAAACACTGAAGGCACCGAAAGCAATCCTGACAAGCAAGGAGCTGCTGGAATAAAGCTCTGGGAAAGAGGAAACACTGAAGGCACCGAAAGCAATCCTGACAAGCAAGGAGCTGCTGGCAGAGAAAGCTGCTCCACAGGTTTAAACACCCTTCCAAAAGGAGCTCTGGGAAAGCAAGAAATGGAAATGATAATCTCCTTTGAGAGAGGTCACAGGAAGGAAGAAAATGTACATGTTTGAGGAAGGAGCTAACAGAACTTTTAGTCTGGCAGGCATGGGCTCAGGTTACTGGGGGGCAGGTGACAAATGCTTCCCTACTATTCAGACAAATGGAGCAGCTAAAAAGCTCTCCTGCCTGGCTGCCACTTAGCAGCTAAGTGCCTACTCAGCCTGATTCACACCTTCATCTAGCCACATTTCTGGACAGGTCATTTAGACCTGGCAGGCTCAGTTCCCCAGATAATGACAATTCCCCACCTAAGAGAAGCACTCCAAGGACAAATACTTGAGGGGTATTCAGGATCTGGTGATGATGACAGAGCCCCTCTGAATTCCTACAGTAGAATTTTGTGCACTCTAAAACTAACAAATAAGAACTGCTCTTATGCAGAAAGGATGCACAAAGATAAAATGGAAAAGCTTTCTCCTGAAACATCTATTTGCTGCTATTTTCTCTGTACCTCCTTCAGGTTATGGTGGCATTACTGAAACAATTAACTACCTGACACCTCAGCTCTGGAAGGCTGATGGGAAGCTGGAGAGGAGCCCTGTAGAGAGAAACCTGGGAGTGCTGGTGGACAACAGTTAACCATAGGACAGCAATGTGCCCTGGTGGCCAAGAAGGCCTATAGGATCCTGGAGTGTATTAGGAAGAGTGTGTCGAGCAGATGAAGGGAGGTTCTCCTCCCCCTCTACTCTGCCCTGCTGAGACCTCATCTTGAGTACTGCCTTCAGTTTGGGGCTCCCCAGTTGAAGAGGGACAGGGATCTGCTGGAGAGGGTCCACCAGAGGGCTATGAGGATGAGGAGGGGGCTGGAGCACTGCCTGATGAGGAGAGGCTGAGGGACCTGGGGCTGCTTAGTCTGGAGAAGAGAAGGCTGAGAGGGGATTTAATCAATGTTTATAAATACCTGAAGGCTGGGGGTCAGGAGGAGGGGGACAGGCTCTGCTCACTTGCTCCCTGGGATAGGACAAGGAGCAATGGATGGAAGCTGCAGCACAGGAGGTTGCAGCTCAACACAAGGGGCAACTTCTTGACTGGAAGGGTCCCAGAGCACTGGCACAGGCTGCCCAGAGAGCCTGTGGTGTCTCCTTCCCTAGAGACTGTCAAGGCTTGTCTGGATGTGTTCCTGTGTGACTTAAGCTAGATTGCCTGGTCCTGTTGTGACAGGGGGGTTGGACTTGATGATCTCCTTGGGTCCCTTCCAAACCCTAACATCCTGTGAGCCTGTGAAGGGACTTCTTTTATTTTCCCTTGTGCCCATCACCAAGCCTTTTTTTTCCATTGCCAACGGGGCTGCTGCAGGAGCTATCTTTCCTTCCCCAGAAAGGACAAAGGGAAGGAATTTAACCAGGGTAGCTCCCACTTCTACAACACTTTACCAAAAATACCAACAACAACCAAAACCCAAAACCAACAAAACAAACCCTACCACTGAGAACAACAACACAAAAAAACCCCCAACCAAAACAAACCCAAAACAAAACCCCCCCCCCCCCACCAAAAAGAACAAAAAAGAACTGTTTCAGATGTCCAGTTCCAGATGGTTTCCAAGGAGATGTGAGATGAAAGCTGCAGCTATTGAGCCCTGCTTTGGAAAGGAGCTTTGTTGAACACTACCACAGGATTTGCATTTTCCAAGCAAGGGTCAGTGATTTGCGTTCTGAAAGGCACAAAGCCCAACGAGGGCAAGCAGTGGCCTTCTGGGCTGCCCTGGCTACTAAAGCAGAGCAAACCAAAGCAATTACAAAAAACAGGCCCAGGAATAAAATTTTGACATACCACTGCTACTGTTTCTCAGGGTTAGCAACTTGCTCTGCTCCTCCATGAGAGATTTGCAGCACTCCTGATGCTCACTGTCCCTGGGAGCTGCACCAACCCATGCAAAGGCAAGGTCCTGAAGCTGGGTTGAGGCAATCCCAAGCACAAATCCAGGCTGGGCAGGGACTGGCTGGAGAGCAGCCCTGTGGAGAGGGACTTAGGGATGCTGGTGGAGGAGAAGCTCAACATGAGGCAGCAGTGTGCACTTGCAGCCCAGAAAGCCAAGAAGAGCCTGGGCTGCATCAGGAGAAGTGTGGCCAGCAGGTCAAGGGAGGTGATTCTCCCCCTCTACTCCACCCTGCTGAAACCCCACCTGGAGTACTGCATCCAGTTCTGGAGCCCCTATTACAAGGGTGATGAGGATATGCTGGAGTGTGTCCAGAGAAGGGCCAGGAGGATGCTCAGAGGGCTGCAGCACCTCTGCTATGAGGACAGACTGAAAGAGTTGGGGCTGTGCAGTCTGGAGAAGAGGAGGCCCCCAGGTGACCTTCTTGTGGCCTTCCAGTACTTGAAGGGAGACTACAGAAAAGCTGGGGAGGGACTATTGAGGCTCTGAGGCAGTGACAGGACTAGGGGGAATGGAGCAAAGCTGGAGGTGGGGAGATTCAGATTGGATGTGAGGAGGAAGTTCTTCAGCATGAGAGTGGTGAGAGCCTGGAATGGGTTGCCCAGGGGGGTGGTTGAGGCCACTTCCCTGGAGGTGTTTGCAGCCAGGCTGGCAGAGGCTGTAGGCAGCCTGATCTAGGGTAGGGTGAACCTGGGCATGGCAGGAGGATTGGAACTTGATGAGCCTTGTGGTCCCTTCCAATCCTGACTGATTCTATGGTTACTACCTAGCACTGATGGCCAGCAGCTACTCTTGTTGGTAGTTAACAGTTTGAGGACATCCTAGCACTTATCCTTACTGTGGAAATAAAGAAAAAAAATTAATTAACAACATATTGTTCAATGGAGGGAATGTAAACCAGCCTAGCATCTTGCCTTTAAACTGACATCCTGCATTCCATCTACAGACAGCTTGGGAAGTGTCGATGCGACTGCTGAGGTGTGCTGCTGCTCTTCATTAGCAGTTTGCCACTTACTGCTCAGAATAAATAAGCAGAATGTTCCCTGGAGCCAGGGCACAGGCAACATGACCAAGAGACAAACAAGTATGTTGAATCCAAAGCGGAGGTTACACTTTATTAGATCTGTCACTAATTCTGTCACTCTGCAGGAGGCACCCTCCCAGCCTGTGTAAAGCAGCACACCCCTGCCCCATTAGTCCTGCCTAAACGAGTATGAGATGAAAGGTGCTTTAACCAAGAAACCAAATTACATACCAAAAGGAAACAGCATTTTAATTAAGCTAACTGTTGCAGCTGATCTCTGCTGCTTCTCCACTGCCACCCCCTTCAGTGACACAGAAGATGGAAACTGGTCCCTAGCATTTTCACAACCTTCCAAGGTTAACAGCTTCTGACAGAAGTAGCCAAGTCCAACTTGTAGGCCTCCTATCAGAACCACAGTAAAGGTAAAAAAAACAAAACCCCAAAGCCAAACCAGTCATCCTTCTCACTATACAAAAGATATCAGTAACAGCTTTTCAAAGAACTAGTCAAGTCCAACTTGTAGGCCTCCTATTAGAACCACAGTAAAGGTTTAAAAAACCCCACAATACTCCAAAGCCAAACCAACCATCCTTCTCACTATACAACTTACAAAAGAAATGAGTAACAGCTTCCCAAAGAATTAGTCAAGTCCAACTTGTAGGCCTCCTATCAGAACCACAGTAGAGGTAAAAAACAAAACAAAACAAAACCCCAAAGCCAAACCAATCATCCTTCTCACTATACAAGATATAAAAGATGTCAGTAACAGCTTCTCAAAGAATCAGTCAAGTCCAACTTGCAGGCCCCCTACCAGAACCACAGTATAGCTAAAAAACCCAAAAAACCCAAACCCCAAAGCCAAGCCAATCATCCCTCTCACTACACAAGTTATAAAAGACAGGAGTAACAGCTTCTAAAAGAACTAGTCAAGTCCAACTTGTAGGCCTCCTATTAGAACCACAGTAAAGGTTTAAAAAACCCCACAATACTCCAAAGCCAAACCAACCATCCTTCTCACTATACAACTTACAAAAGAGATGAGCAACAGCTTCCCAAAGAATTAGTCAAGTCCAACTTGTAGGCTCCTTATCAGAATCACAGTGAAGGTAAAAAAAAAAGAAAACCAAAACCCCAAAGCCAAACCAATCATCCCTCTCACTATACAAGTTATAAAAGAGATGAGTAACAGCTTCTAAAAGAATTAGTCAAGTCCAACTCCTGCATGTGCCACCCTGCACCAGACAGAAGGGAGGAGAGCAGAAGAGCACACAACGCAGCTGTGTATGGAGCACATCTCACTCCACGAGCACTCACCATTAGCCAAAGTGACCAGCAACCAGAAGTGTAAACCACGTCTACAGCTGTAAACCATCTACACGGTATCAAACGAAGCCTTTCATACACTACATACACCTCCAGGTTCCGAAAATGATTGTTTGTGGCACAGAAGATGCAAATAAAGCCGAGTGGCTGCTGCAGCAAGCGGCACGCAGCCCAGAACTGTGCTGGAAGTTTGAACCAAAAGCAGTGAAAGACTCAAACCTGTGACCAGTTCTCTGATTTCCAAGTCTGTCGTCTTGCGGAGCAACCGCACCAACGCTGGGATCCCACCACAGTTTTTCAGAGCGATTTTGTTGTCATCGTTTGCCTTCCCATACACCAAGTTTCGCAAAGCTCCACAGGCACTACGGTGGACTTCCGTCATACGATGGTCCAAGAGGTCCACGAGTAATTGTATTCCGCCTTGTCTTCTTATCTGAAACAGTCCAAAGTGACAACCACACGATTAGGGAACAAACTCTGGTGCTACCCCATGCAATTAAGCTGGGTTTTAGGCAGGCTGTGCAGCAGCAAAGCTGCTGGGTAGATATGCCCATATGCTTCCTGATACGGTAGACCCATATCACGCAGGAGCATGGAATCAATACTGCTGAATCAATGTGATTGAAGTATTGTTCAGCTTTATTAGGGACAAGGTGATGCGATTAGGGAACAAACTCTGGTGCTACCCAATGCAATTCAGCTGGGTTTTATGCAGGCTGTGCAGCAGCACAGAATCACAGAAGAGTTTAGGCTGACATCACAGAATCACAGAATGGTTTAGGTTGGAAGAGACCTCAAAGATCATCCAGTTCCAACCCCCCCACCACAGGCAGGGACACCTCCCACTAGATCAGGTCACTCAAGGCCTCATCCAGCCTGGCCTTGAACACATCCAGGGAGGGAGCAGACACAACCTCTCTGGGCAACCTGTGCCAGTGCCTCACCACCCTCACTGTGAAGAATTTCTTCCTAACATCCCGTTCAAATCTCCCCTCTGCCAATTTGAACCCATTCCCCCTCGTCCAGTCATTACAAGACAGATATGCCCATATTGTTCCTGATATGGTAGACCCATATCACAAAGGAGCATGGAATCAATACTGCTGAATCAATGTGATTGAAGTATTGTTCAGCTTTATTAGGAACAAATTGATGCTCTTACAATGTTTACCTTATCAGCTAAGACAACATGCCTAAATCTGATTGGTAACATGAGTTCTGCAGGATGCTGTCCATCCTAACCAGAAGCGTACTAATTGGTTGGTATAATTAAGCACAATCCTATTCATTAATATTCATGACAACCTGTTATTCCTAACCAGATGTTTCTCTTATCTCTTTACTCCTGTGGTAGGCAGCTGCTATGTTATGGGAAACCAGAAGCCTGTGCCAGGCTGCCTTCCTCAACCTGTGAGAGCCAAGGTCAGACTGGCTTCTATCTCACACCCACAGACCCATAAGTGTGCTAAGTCACACCACTTTGATTCGTCACGTGGGTTTTTTTCAGTGGTAACATGACAGTGTGTACAATGACACAACTGAACCTTTGTCAAAACAGCCAAAAGTTAGTTAAGAGTGTGGCCTCAGTCAAGAGTTCTCATCAAGGATTGCTTTGGCAAGGGTTTCTCCTGCTCAGGAGTGTGCTGGTTTGAACTAACTGGAGGACTTGATTGAGAAATTAGGCTATAGGCTAAGAGAGAAAAGCACTGATGCTGCTGCTGCTTCACTCATAGCTTTACTGAGGAAGAAAAAAAAGTTCTTTAAGAGTTGCAGCCCAAACACAGATAAGTCAGAGGGTCAGACTGTTTGAGACTGCTCTGGGCTGTGGCTGCTCCTGCAGGGCTTTCTCCTTTTGTAGCTGAATCTGAGTAATTCCACTAATTTCTTTTCCTGCTGCTAATCTCCGTGGCCCATCTACCTTCACATATCTGCTGCACAGAACAGCTGGTGAGGTAAGATTGGAGAAAGGGGGAAGGTGGTAGGGGTGGTTAGAAACCCCTCTTAGGGATTTTGATCTCTGGGAGGGCTGTGATGTTTCTATATTACTTTTTCACTGTATATATCTGTAAATATCTGTTATACATTGTAAATCTCTGCTTGTATATTGTGCATAGCTCTAAATATAAAGCTTCATTTATTAACTTCCATCCAACCACCACAGGGAGAAACATCATCTGCTCTGCAGTGCAATGTATCACAAGGCAGCAGAAAAGAACCATAACAGGAAAACAGCAAACAAGAAAAAGCACTTAATGCAATAAAAATTTTAGGAGTTCCTCCTTTTACGTTTAATTACTGGGCTGAGCAGTGATGGGGATGTGCATGTGAGCATCTGCTACAATCTGTGTAAGGGTGTTGTACAGACAAAACTGAGTAAAGAAAAGATGAAAGAAGGATGAATGAGCAAACCTAAAGACACGGATGACAGAGCAATCACAGAAGGCCTGTTTTGTTACAGTTGAGGGTGACAAGTGATGCAGAAACAGAAGTCTTACTCGTTCCTAATGTGGTCTCCAAAATAAGTTTCTAATGCAGTATCTTACATAAAATACCATTCTAGAAAAAAGGACAATGATGTTGGACACAAAAGGTTAAGAAGGTCAAGAATACCAAGAACAGTTTATTATAAAACTCCTTTCAAACAACTCCGTCTTCATTGTTCTCTGACAATATTGGGTCCTCAGAAAGCAACCAGTCTTGGACCTACCTTAAAGAACTGCTTCACAGTTAAAATCCAAGGAGTGCAATGCTTTAGCTTAGTCAGTTACAGGGACCTCTCTGTCAAAATGTGTAGTGGTTTAGCAGTTACCTGCCCTCCCACCTTTTTATAAACCCTGGCTAGGACTCAAAAACACTGGAAGTTAATAAATGAAACTTTATATTTACAGCAATGCACAATATACAAGCAAATATTTACAAGGTACAACAGATATTTACAGATATATACAGTGAAAAGGTAATACAGACACCACACCCCTCCCAGAGACCAAAATCCCCAAGACAGGGGTAACCAAACACCCCCTACCACATTTCCCCCCTTCCCCAATCTTATCTCACCACCAGCTGATGCTGCAGATAAGCTGAAGTAGATTGGCCAGGGAGATTAGTAGCTGGAAAGTATTTAGTAGAATCACTCTGAATGAGATGTTAAGTTTCAGCGTTAGGAAGAAAACTTCATTGAAAGGATTGTCAAACATTGGAAAAGTCTGCCCAAGAAAGTGGTTGAGTAACCATCCCTGGAGGTATTTAAAAGATGAGTAGATCTGGCACTTGGGGACATGGTCTAGCAGTGAACTTGGCAGAGTTACATTAACAGTTGGACTTGATGATCTTAAAGGTCTTTTTTTTTTTACCCTAAATGATTCCATGATTCATTGCAAAAAAAAAAATAGAGACTGAAAAAATTATTGAAAGCTATACAAAATTACTCACTGATGAAGCAGAAGTTCTCTGTTTTCTTCTGGCCTGTCTGGCATGTTTCTGCTCTCATGCTTCATCAAGACCAAGTAATAGAGCAGTTTTGTAGTTAAAAAGTATATATGTGGAGATGTTACAGCATTAAATGAAAATGTTTTGATGTTCATACAGTTAGCAGACAGCTTTGAGATAAATGTTGAAGTGCTGATGTTTAAATACACACTGAGATATTTTCCCTTAAATAGGTGTTATATCAGTGTACCATGCCCAGCTTTCTGAGGAATATGCAGGTCACCTGAAATGCTACCCAGCTGGCACTTCAGAGATGTGACTAGACATTGGCAACAGCTATCAATTTCAGACAGAAAAGTTCATTGATCTTCTCAGGAGTCCCTGCTTTTACTTCCCAGAGCACCTGTGACAGCTTGCCATTGAGAAACCATGAAAACAGATCAAAGGTGTTGCAGTACATCTTGCTGGTCAAAATTTTACCCATGTGAGCAAGGTAAGTTGTAATTAAATAATTTGCTGCATTCACAGGCTCACAGGATGTCAGGGGTTGGAAGAGACCCAAAATGCTCATCGAGTCCAACCCCCCTGCCACAGCAGGACCAGACAATCTAGCTCAGGGCACACAGCAACACATCCAGACAGGCCTTGAAAGGCTCCAGACAAGGAGACTCCACAACCTCTCTGGGCAGCCTGTGCCAGTGCTCTGGGACCCTTACAGTCATGAAGTTGCCCTTTGTGTTGAGGTGGAACCTCCTGTGCTGCAGCTTCTATCCATTGCTCCTTGTCCTATCCAAGGGAGCAAGTGAGCAGAACTTGTGCACCACCCCCTTCCTGACCCCCAGCCCTCATCTATTTATAAACATTGATTAAATCCTCTCTCAAACTTCTCTTCTCCAGAGTAAGAAGCCTCAGGTACCTCAGCCTCTCCTCATCACACCTTCCAAGTCAGGAAAAAAATTACCAAGTTTATCTGGGAGGGGTTGGGAGTGCAGCTCATTTATTTCCTTGTTTTTATGATCCATCATCATTTAATCTTCAGCTTAAAATGTTTGCCTCCCTTACTAACCAGATTTTCCAAACCTAAGCATACTACACAAAGAGCCACCTACATGATAAAACAGATGACAGAAACAGACTATGAATAAAAAATTATCCATCAGTGCTACATAAGGTGAATCAACCCCTGAGCTTCACACTTCAACTCCTGAAAAGAAACAAGATATGAAAGAAGAAAGAACATGGTTAAAAACTACATGAGCTGCTCTGGCACAATGAGTAATAACCAGGAACGACAGAAGAAAAGCATGCACATGCCTGCTGATGTCTATTTTTTGAGCACAGCATGCTGAATGGATGTTTTAATTGCTTCACTGATTAAAAAAGAATGATTAGGAACAAGAAGATGTATTAACTTCGTAGCAAAAATCATTCTGTGCATCAAATTCATCTGAAGACTCAAAATAGCTCTGCCTCTGTTCAGGGGCACACTGTGCCTATACTGTCAACTCCACTCTCCCTCTCAGATGCAGCCAAGTGGGGTTGGGCTCTTCTCCCAGGCAACCAAAAAGCAACGGGACACAGTCTGAAGTTGTGCCAGGTGAGGTCTAGGCTGGATGTCAGGAGGAAGTTGTTGCCAGAGAGAGTGATTGGCATTGGAATGGGCTGCCCAGGGAGGTGGTGGAGTTGCTGTCTCTGGAGGTATTGAAGCAAAGCCTGGATGGGTCACTTAGTGCCATGGGCTGGTTGACTGGCTAGGGCTGGGTGCTAGGTTGGGCTGGATGAGCTTGGAGTTCTCTTCCAACCTGGCTGATTCTATGATTCTGTGAACTATAATGAAAACCCTCCAAAGATCTGATATGTGCCCTGACTGCGCTTCTCTTGACTGCAGAAATAGCAGCTGATTGGCTAGGGCTGGGTGCTAGGTTGGGCTGGATGAGCTTGGAGGTCTCTGGTTGATTCTATGATTCTAAGTGGTATCTCATGCTTCTCAGGAGTTTCTCTCATGGAAGCTTTCAGGTAACAAGTTTTGCTATCTTGTCCTCACTTCTGAGGGAAAATGTGTGCTTCTGCCCTGGTCAGATGGTATTCCTAAGATGCACTTTCCCTTTGCAGTCATGGTGTAAGACAGGACACTAACTAGCATTTGGCTCAGGCAGCTCCTCCTCTCCCTGGAACCTGCAGTCAGTAGCACACTGAAATGATTCAAAGACACTTTCCTAAAATCAAGGTATTCATCTCAAATGCATATGTGGTCAGAAAAGTAATATGGTCAATGCAACAGAAACGAAACAGATGTTACACAACACTTCATCCTGCTTCACAACATTTCTTAAACTCTGCTGAAGAAAGAACCTATTCTTACTTGTGAAGGACTTACTTTGCAAACTGTCTCTGGATTTCCACCCTCAGATACTTGGTAGATCGGCTGTGTCATGCAGTCAGAGAAGAAACTAATTCCTCAAAACTGGGAGCTTAGTTTCCAACACTGTTTTTCATCTGGACTACTGCCTTGCTTTCATTTTGGTTTTCCAGCAGTCTATTATTCACCAGAAGTCTCACTCTATCTTGGTGTTTCCATCACACATCTTGTAGAGCTGCTTAAAGCTACACTCTCCAGGAGGTTTAACTGAGCAAGCTGTGCCTGAAAAATGGTGAGACCATGTTGGATGCTATCAGAATCTATTCACATTTATGGACTCTGAGGCAAAGGACATGATATGATGTCAGAGAATTACAGAATCCTTGAAGGTGTGTTGGAAGGGAAGTTTAAAGGTTCTCTAGTCCAAACTCCCATTGCAAGATCAAGTTGCTCAGGTTTGGTTTGCAGGTTTATTTCTTGACTGTCACTGGGGTTTTTTTTGTTGGTTGGTTTGGTTGGGGGTTTTTTTGGTTTTTTTTTTTCAATTTGGTTGTTGTTGTTTCTGTTTTGTTATTTTTGCTGTGGTTGTTTTCCTTTGGTTGTTGTTTGTGGGGATTTTAAATTATTTTTTTACTAACGTCTTTTCTTCTCTTTTAATTTTTTAATCTAATTTTATTTTATGTTATGTTACTTTATTTTATTTGTTCAAGTCCTTGATGGAGTTGAGATCCAGAGCCTGGAGGGCAATTCTGGTCTACTGAGCCTCTTGGGGCAGTTCTAAGCAGAGCTAAATTGTCATGGCTTCAGTGAGTTCAGCAGTGCTACTGCCAAATGTCCTTGCCAAGAACACTGGGATGGGTGGATAAGCAGCAACTTGCACCAACGGAGCATCAAATCCCATTCCTCCAAAGGATTTCTAATAGATTGTTCTGCCTCTCCTGACTTCGTATGAAGAGAACACTTTTCAGTGCAGTATTTATGGGCACAGAAGTGCCATTCGGTTTTGGGTTCCCCAGCTGAAGAGGGACAGGGATCTGCTGAAGAGGGCTAAGAGGATGCCGAGGGGACTGGAGCACTGCCTGATGATGAAGAGGCTCAGGGACCTGGGGCTGCTTCGTCTGGAGAAGAGAAGACTGAGAGAGGATTTAATCAATGTTTATAAATAGGTGAGGGCTGGGGGTCAGGAGTGGGGGTCAGGGACCCAAAGAATTAATTGAGTCCAACCCCCCTGCCACAGCAGGACCAGACAATCTAGCTCAGGGCACACAGCAACACATCCAGACAGGCCTTGAAAGGCTCTAGGAGACTCCACAACCTCTCTGGGCAGCCTGTGCCAGTGCTCTGGGACCCTTCCAGTCAAGAAGTTTCCTCTTGTGTTGAGCTGCAACCTCCTGTGCTGCAGCTTCCATCCATTGCTCCTTGTCCTATCCCAGGGAGCAAGTGAGCAGAGCCTGTCCCCCTCCTGACCCCCAGCCCTCAGATATTTAGAAACATTGATTCAATCCCCTCTCAGTCTTCTCCAGACTAAGCAGCCCAAGGTCCCCTCAGCCTCTCATCAGGCAGTGCTCCAGTCCCCTCATCACCCCTGCAGCCCTCTGGTGGACCTTCTCCAGCAGATCCCTGCCCCTCTTCAGCTGGGGAGCCCAAAATTGAAGGCAGTATTCAAGATGATTTCTCACCAAGGCAGAATAGAGGGGGAGGAGAACCTCCCTTCATCTGCTGGACACACTCTTCCTAATACATCCCAGGATCCCGTTGCTCCTCTTGGCCACAAGAGCACATTGCCGTGCCATGGCTAAATGCAAATGCATGGGGGAGAAACAACTTCAAGTAAACAGAGAAGATCCTGACACAAGGGGCTGGCTGTCAGACACAACGTAGAGGTAGGGGACACATACTTCTGAGATCCATTTGAGGATGTGCTACTGGGCACACCAAAGTCTGAACCAGCTAAAAGAGACACCTCTTTGTGCCTCTGTGTGTGTGTGAGATGAGATCTACCAGCAAACTTTTAGCCTAATTACTGGAGATTAAGGGCCAGGCATGATTGTTGCTTACTGCATTAGTGCTGCTTTGTGTACAAGGGCTTGCCCTGCAGGCACTGCTGTCATGTTTGTGTTCCTCTGCTGTGTGATCTAAGCTCTTAAGCACAAATACCTAACAACATTAACACTGCTGCTTTTGTTTCTAGGATGACTAACTTCACAGTCGATTATTCAGGGCACTGCACTTGTAGATAAGGAATTTTGGTTAGTACACATCACACTACCCCTGAAATTTTCACTGGGTTCCATTTTCAGCCTCGTGTCATGTTTATTGAAGGATACAAAACGAGACAAATGACCAGCTGGCTTGTTAAGACAGACTAATGGAGAAGTGCCCACCTTCTGATGCGATGCCATAGTATGTCCTGCTCCACTTCCAAGCAGCAGTTAAGAGTTTGGTCCTAATCCCTCTGAAGACTACCAACACTAATCCCACAGATGGGAAAAGATGGTTCATGCAGTATGCAAGAGCTACTTGAATGCACTGGATCCTGCTCTGGCAGAGGGGTAGGACTAGATGATCTTTCAAGGTACCTTCCAGTCCCTAACCCTCTGTGATTCTGTGATAACCAGAGAAAGGCTGGGGAGGGACTACTGACAAGGTCTTGTAGTGACAGGATGAGGAGGAATGGGTTTAAAGTGGTAGGAGGAAGTTGTTTGCAGTGAGGCTGGTGAGACAGTGGCCCAGGTTGCCCAGGGAGGTTGTGGAGCACACAATCACCCAATGTGATCTTGTCTGATTCTGTGATAACCAGAGAAAGGCTGGGGAGGGACTACTGACAAGGTCTTGTAGTGACAGGATGAGGAGGAATGGGTTTAAAGTGGTAGGAGGAAGTTGTTTGCAGTGAGGCTGGTGAGACAGNACAGTGGCCCAGGTTGCCCAGGGAGGTTGTGGAGCACAGAATCACCCAATGTGATCACATTGGGTGATTCTGTGCTCCACAACCTCCCTGGAGGTGTTCAAGGCCAGGCTGGATGATGCCTTGAGTGACCTTTTCTAGTGGGAGGTGTCCCTATGGCAGGGGGTTGGAACTGGATGAGCTTTGAGGTCCCTTCCAACCTGAACCATTCTATGATACAAAGGATACATTGGAGTCAGATGATCAAATGCAGAGCTCCAAAAAAAAAACCAAAACAAAAAACCCCAAAAACAACACAACAAAAAACCACAAGCAAAAAGCCAACAGTGACCTCTCCTAAGATTTATTTTCCACTCTTTGGGAAAGAAGTCTGGATCTACAGCTCTCAGCATATTCCTTCTACTTTGTATCACACTGGTCAAATATAACCTTTACTACTTTGGGGTTACTTTGCTCGAAGGATATTTTCTTTCCTCTAAAAAGAACTGACAGAAAGACAAGACAATTCACAAATAAGAGGCCTCTAAGGAAAGAAAATTAAAATTTAAGCATTGCATAAAATACTACAGTCTTCTTAATTTGCTATTTCTTTTTCATGATAAACACATGCCAAAGTTTGGGTAAGTTGGAAGGCACTTTGAAACCGAATCATTTGAAGATGTGAGTAGCAGCATTAAGAGTCCATGACCATAGTTGACAAAACATGCTGCTTGTCACTGATTCAGCACAGAAGCCATGCTGGTGCTTCAGGCTCTGTTCAGAAGTCTAGCTGCCTGTTTAAGCCCAACTGGATTGCTCCCCTGGGGATGGGGAAGGCATTGCCTGAGAAGTGAGGATAATCAGGACTGCCAGGCTGGGTGGAGTTCATGCTTTTCCTTACAATCAAATCTATTCTTTTCTCACATTTAGAATCATAGAATGGTTTAGGTTGGAAGAGACCTCAAAGATCATCCAGTTCCAACCCCCCTGCCATAGGCAGGGACACCTCCCACTAGATCAGGACACTCAAGACCTCATTGAGCCTGGCCTTGAACACATCCAGAGAGGGAGCAGACACAACCTCCCTGGGCAACCTGTTCCAGTGCCTCACCACCCTCACTGTGAAGAATTTCTTCCTAACATCCCGTTCAAATCTCCCCTCTGCCAATTTCAACCCATTCCCCCTCGTCCTCTCATTACAAGACCTTGTGAACAGTCCCTCCCCAGCCCTCCTGTAGGCCCCCCTCAGATACTGGTAGGCTGCTATAAGGTCTCCCCGAAGCCTTCTCTTCTCCAGGCTGAAAAGCCCCAACTCTCTCAGCCTGTCCTCATAGCAGAGGTGCTGCAGCCCTCTGATCATCTTTGTGGCCCTCCTCTGGACTCTCTCCAACACTTCCATGTCCTTCTTGTGCTGGGGGCTCCAGAATTGCACACAGTACTGCAGGTGGGGTCTGACAAGAGCAGAGTAAAGGGGGAGAATCCCCTCCCTTGCCCTGCTGGTAATGCCTCTCTTAATGCAGCCCAGCACACAGTTGCTGTCTGAGCCGCGTGTGCACACTGCAGGCTCATGTTGAGCTTCTCATCCACCCAGATCCCCAGGTCCTTTTCCTCAGAGCTGCTCTCCAGCCACTCACCACCCAGCCTGTATTTGTGCTTGGGATTGCAGCGACCCAGGTGCAGGACCTTACACTTGGCCTTGTTAAATTTCATGAGGTTAGCCTGGGCACACCTCTCCAGCCTGTCCAGGTCCCTCTGGATGGCATCCCTGCCCTCCAGCAAGGAAGGTGAATTCTCCAATATGAACAAAATACAGGTGAGTGACTTTGCTTTAAGTCAAGGTAGGAGAACACTGTCCCTGGAATCTGACTGTTGGTTACAGCTCTGCAGCAGCAGAAGCAAAGTCAGAGCGCACAGGCATTGGCTGTTTTGTCTACTGCCATGGTTTTGAACTCTTTGAAATTAAATGCATTCTGTTCCTCCCAGCAGCAGAGAAACAAACTCCTTTCTTTCAATCACTGCATAGCAGAAATTGCCTCTTGCATCCTCTGGAAGGTTTTTTAAAAAGGGAGCTCGAGATACAAAAAGGAAGCAAAATGAAGCTTTGAGTATTAAACAGTTTAGCCAAAGTCTGTTAGATAATGAAGTATTCCAACACAGCCTAAAAATACTGCTGTGATAGAAACCAAACCACCCTTCCTCTTCTATTTATACTCAGCAAGTGGGTATGAGAGATATTGTTCAAATGTTGCCAGTAGGTATAACTGGAACATCCTCTACTGCATTTAATTTTGACTACCCTACATTACAAAGTAAAACATAATGGAAACAGAAGAGGATTAAGAAGAGGTGACAAAAATCTTTAGAGACTGACAGAGTGATAAATTATGTTTCAAAAAATAACACAATCTCATCTTCCCAACAAGACATTGAGCATTCCACTGTTAACAGCTCTGCAGTCCTAACTCAAAGACTAGTCCAGGTTAAATGCTTCCTTTTCCACATTTTCCCTACTAATCACTTTTGAGTAACTCTTCACCTAGAGGAGGTGAAGATTTAAGAACAATCAAGCCTTTTTAGACATCATAAATGTGAGCTGCCATCTGCCCCCCCACACTTTGAAATAACCCAGGCTAGGACTCAGTCAGCTGGAAGTTAATAAATGAAGCTTGATATTTACAGCAATGCTCAATATACAAGCAGAGATTTACAATGCATAACAGATATTTACAGATATATAAAGTGAAAAGGTAATACAGAAACACCACAGCCCTCCTAGAGATCAAAATCCTTAAGAGGGGTTTCTCACCACCCCTACCACATTCCCCAATCTTATTTCACCAGCTGTTGATGCAGCAGATAGGCGAAGGTAGATCAGTCAGGGGGGTTAGCAGTAGCAAAAGAAGTTAGTAGCATTATTAAGAATCAGCTACAAAACGCAGGGACAAAGGAGCCATGCAAGAAGCTCGGAGAGGTCTGAAGCACTCTCCCTTATCTATATTTGGGTTACAACACTTAAAACAACTTTTTTTCTTTCTCAGTAGAGTTCTGAGGGAAGAATCATCATCAGTGTTTTCCTCTCTCAGCCTATAGTCTAATTTTCTCACTCAAATCCTCCAATTAGTTCAAACCAGCACAACTGGCTGAACCACAGCATCATCCATCACTTGTTCTGTGACATTTCCACCAAGAAGGGAGCATGTTTCACTGTATCAGAACACAAGTATTCCAACACATGGGATAGGTACATGTGTTACATGTGGCACAGAACTGAAAAATCATTGACTGCTAACACAGGTGGCAGTATAGACCCAGCAGGCCCCAAAGCAAAAGGATAATTCAATTTAAATCTGCACCTGGAAATGTTTGGTAATAATTACTTTCAATGTTCTGAGGTGTTTCTTTAACTAGGAGAATTGTGATGGTTCAGGAGTTAGTTGCACCCCCCTCCACTTTTGAATTCACCCAGACTAGCCTCAGCCAGCTGCCGGGTAAGGAATGAAGCTTCATATTCACAGCTTAGCAAAAGATACAAGCAGATAGTTACAACAGATTACAAATATCTACAGCTAGATGCAGAAATAGACAAGTTAAAAGTCATACAGAAAAACAACGCCCCTCTCAGATATCAGAGTCCTCAGGAGGGGCTCCCAATCACCCTTCTACCTTTTTTCCATCCCCTAACCTTATCCCAGAATCTGCCTTTACGTGCAAGGTGAGAAGCAGAATGATTAGTTGGGTTACACAGACCCAGCTAGAAGCCAAGGAGAGACACAGACACCAACAGACTCTGACAGACAAGACCCAGCCTGTCTTATCTATGTTTGTGTCTTTGCTTTCATACATCTCAGCAAACCTCTGAGTGAAGCAGACATCAGCAGTGTTTGATTTTCACAGCCTATCATCTAATATCTCTCATTAAAATATTCCAATTAGCCTCAAACCAGCACAGGAACAAATGCTTGGGAATGAATCCTGAGCAACCCTGTTTCACTGTTGCAGAATGAGAAGCCATAAGCAGGCAGAACTAAAAGTCAAAAGCAGTGTTAAGGGCTGGCAGTGTAGCAGTGTAGTGTTTCTGTGACCCTTTCTGCAGCCACTTTGCTCCTCCCAAGCTCACCACTGCAGAGACTGATGTGTCCACAATAATCAGGGCATCACAGGGCAAGTCCAAGAGGCCACTGCCTGCAGATTACTGACTGCTTACACACAGTATCCATGTGTGCTGGTTTGAACTAATTGGAGAATTTGAATGAGAAATTAGACTATAGGCTGAGAGAGGAAAGCACTGATGATGCTACTTCACTCATGGCTTTACTGAAGAAATTAAAAAACCAAAGTTTTAAGAGCTGTAACTCAAATATAGATAAGTCAGACTGCTTCAGACCACTTGGGACCGCTTTGGCATGGCTCTTTTCACCCTTCCTAGCTGGATCTGAATAATTTCACTAACTTCTTTCCTGCTGCTCATCCCCCATGCCAATCTACCTTCGCCTATCTGATGCATAAAACAGATGGTGATATAAGATTGGGGAAGGGGAAAGGTGGTAGGGGTGGTTAAAAACCCCTCTTAGGGATTTTGATCTCTGGGAGGGCTGTGGTGTTTCTATATTACCTTTTTACTGTATATATATATATCTGTAAATATATCTGTTATACATTGTAAATCTCTGCTTGTATATTGAGCATTGCTGTAAATATAAAGCTTCATTTATTAACTTCCAGCTGACTGAGTCCTAGCCTGGGTTATTTTAAAGTGTGTGGGGGCAGATAACTGCTAAGCCACCACAAGATATTAAAATTCTGTGTTTTCTTACTGCAATTCCAAACTCTCCCCGTGAGACCTCTCTGTTACCTGTCTTTGCCTTCTTTCCGTTATTAAAATTACTTTCATCTGCAGGGGGGGAAAAAAAAAAACCAAACCCAAATCACTACTTTCTGGACCAGGGTTTGGAAGACAAGCAGCCTGCTTTCTAGCTAGTTTCAGAGAGTTGATGCCTAAAGCCTAAAATGGGTGTGAAGAGGAAGAAAAAAACTCCAAAATACAGGAATACTATTTAGTAGAATGTGTCTCTTAAACGTGCCACTTGAAACTTCAACTCCTTTCCACTATTCCTTCTGACCGCAGATAGACAATACCAAATCCACACAAAGGCTGCAAAGGCACAGGAGATTTATTACAGACGAATTTACATGTAAAGTCACCCGGTAATTTAGCCTCATTAGCCAAGTAATTTGCTCTAAGTTTTACAATGTGCTGAGCAATTTTAGCTTAAAAAAAGAGTGGAATGTTATGCAAATTGCTGCATTTACTCCGGAGTCTAATCTGTTTAAGGAATCTAAATCAGGGTTTGGGTCTACATCCCCTGTAAGGATGGTTTTGTCATTAGGACTCCTTAGATCAGACACAAAGGCAACCTAAAGCTGTGAACTGGTGTAATTTAAATAAATCCAACCACTGGTAGGTATGCAGTGCTGTGCTTTAAGTGAAGTAAGAATTGTTCTTTGAGTACTAAATTAAAACACACATGTTGAGAAGGAGGATTTTTTTTCCTGCATCCACTGAAATCAGGTAGGTGTTTGAAGGAACGGTCTCGTGGAACATGAGGATGCACAGGACAAGGATCAACACTCTCAAGCTTTTGTCCTGGGAGAGATACACTATTTCTCTTTCCAAGTATGCACCTGTTTTACCTTGTGTCTCTGAAGAGTCCTCTTTAGATCCTGAGATCTATGTGTGGGGTTAATACAGACTGAAATACATGTTCTGGACAGTAAAGGACTCAAAATCATGTTCCAAAATTGCCCTGAAAAGGTCTGAGTAAATGTGCTGCTTTCTCAGTCAGCAAGTCCTAATGTATTCTGCACTGTGATACATCTCATTTTTCACGCCTGGGAGAGAAGCAGTGCCTAGTATAAAGGAAGATTTCAGCACATGGGGATTTTTTTTCCCCCCCTTAAAGAAGTCTCTGGGTAGGTATAAGTTACCTGTAATAATAAAGCAGTTTACCCTAATGTTCTTAAAGAAAAACAAAACTGTAGGCTGATACAAGCATCCTATTCTAAACGTAAACATCAAGGATTAATGGGATCATGCAAACAACACTCCTACCTGCAGGCACAGAACCGACTTAAAGTGCTTGTCTGACTCTGAAGGCATCAGAAAAGTGATTTTCAATCTGTTAAAAGCAGTATCTCCTAAAAGGAACAAATTGGCCATGCCCTGCATTAACCAAGCTCCTCAGCTTCTGAGTCACTGGGTGTACAAATCAACACTGAGGAGCAGGCACGAATTAGGACAAACACACAAAAGGCAAAGCCCTTAGAAGATAGTGTAATTACTTGATTTTGATTCAAGGTCTTTGCCTATCGAAACAGTACAAAAAGGCAAAATCTAAAAGAAGGTTCAGCAGTCTGCACTTTACAGGGCTAACATTAAGCTTAGGATGCAAAAGTCATTGAGCATTAGTCAAGTACTGATCTAGTTTCATGTAACTGAAGTTAAATGAAAAACGATGGCTAATACCAAGGGTTTGAACCACTGACCTGGTCCTTACAAGAATTAAGCACCTGAGACTGAAGGCTGATATACCAAGTGCTGCCCCCTAGGGGGCGCTACTGGGCCCAGCCATACAGAATCACAGAATCATAGAATGGTTTAGGTTGGAAGAGACCTCAAAGATCATCCAGTTCCAACCCCCCTGTGCCATAGGCAAGGACACCTCCCACTAGATCAGGTCGCTCAAGACCTCATCCAGCCTAGCCTCGAACACATCCAGGGAGGGAGCAGCCACAACCTCTATGGGCAACCTGTTCCAGCATCTCACCACCCTCACTGTGAAGAATTTCTTCCTAACATCCCGTTCAAATCTCCCCTCTGCCAATTTCAACCCATTTCTCCTCATCCTGTCATTACAAGACCTTGTGAACAGTCCCTCCTCAGCCCTCCTGAAGGCCCCCTTCAGATATTGGAAGGCTACTATAAGGTCTCCCTGAAGCCTTCTCTTCTCCAGGCTGAAAAGCCCCAACTCTCTCAGCCTGTCCTCATAGCAGAGGTGCTCCAGCCCTCTGATCATCTTTGTGGCCCTCCTCTGGACTCTCTCCAGCAGTTCCATGTCCTTCTTGTGCTGGGGGCTCCAGAACTGCACACAGTACTGCAGGTGGGGTCTGACAAGAGCAGAGTAAAGGGGGAGAATGGCTCAGTTTGGAAGGGACCTCAAAGCTCATCCAGTTCCAGCTCCCGGCCATAGGCAGGTGCTGGCAAGCATCCCTTGGTGTGAGCAATCATCATTAAAGCAGCCAATTCCTCGTGAAGCCGTTTAGGAAACGGCGTCTCCACCGGTGAGGCTTCGCACGTGCAGATGTTCAGCGCATGAAAATGGTTATCAAAGGAAGAATAAAATGTTTAGCACCCAGCAGGGAAGCACACTTTCCCCAAAAGGCTGTGGTTATTGTCTGCACTAAAACGCACTCTCTACAGACATCCTCGAGTCCCTCTGGGATTTTTACACTACTTTTTACTATCACCTACGAGGTGCTTTCATGGAAATGAAATTCCCTGCCTGTATAATCTCGCATGCAGAGATCAAAGGAGTTTACAAAGAATCAGAGAATGGTTCAGGATGGAAGAGACCTCAAAGATCATCCAGTTCCAACCCNGCTATAAGGTCTCCCCGAAGCCTTCTCTTCTCCAGGCTGAAAAGCCTCAACTCTTTCAGCCTGTCCTCATAGCAGAGGACATAACGTCCTTAAGGGAAAACTGACACTACCATCACTGGGTAAGCCACATTCCAGCCTACAACTGAAAAGATTCTAGTGGAAAAAGAAAAGGAGGAAGGCTAAAAGAAGGTGAACGTAGAACTAAGATTATTCTTCAAACACATATGAGGACACTGTTTTCTCTGAGAACTTTTATGGTAACAGATGGGAATCCTGCAGGACACTCTAAAAACAAAATCAAGATGTCATTCAAGGATGATGGGAGGGCTCAAACTCTTTTACTGTGAGGCCAGGGTTGTTCAGCATGGAGAAAAGAAGGACTTAAAGGGGCCAGTAAAAAAGTTTGGGCCTGTTGTGAGAAAACAAGAGGTGATCTGAAACTAAAAGAGGGGAGGTTTAGACTAGAGAGAAGAAAGAAATGTTTGCAGTGAAGATGGTGAAGCACTGGCCCAGATTACCCAGAGAGGTGGTAGGTGCCCCATCCCTGGAACCATTCCAGGTCAGGTTGTTTGGATCTCTAGTTGCAGATGTCCCTACCGACTGCAGAGTGGTTGGATTAGATGACCTTTAGAGGTCCCTTCCAACTCAAACCATTCTAAGATTTGAAGACTGAGAGCACCTCCAGCTTCCCTTCTGGATCCTTCAAATGTTATGGCTGTGAGTGTAAGCCAGCAGGCCAAAAAGCAACATCATAGACTCCATCACAAGATCACAGGTGCTTGGTGATGGGCACAAGGGAAAATCAAAGAAGTTCCTTCACAGGATCACAGGATGTGAGGGGTTGGAAGAGACCCAGAGAGATCATCAAGTCCAACCCCCCTGCCACAGCAGGACCAGACAATCTAGCTCAGGGCACACAGCAACACACCTAGACAGGCCTTCAAAGGCTCCAGAGAAGAAGACTCCACAACCTCCCTGGGAAGCCCACACCAGTGCTCTGGGACCCTTCCAGTCAAGAAGTTCATCCTTGTGTTGAGCTGGAACCTCCTGTGCTGCAGCTTCCATCCATTGCTCCTTGGCCAAGGATCAAGTGAGCAGAACCTGTCCCCCCCTCCTGACCCCACACTCAGTATTAAGTATTCCCTGTGAAACAACCACACTGGAAACAGATGCATATATCCTTGACCATCCTGAATCTAGTAGTGCTATGGATGACATAAAAGTAGCTACAGTACTGCAATTCTGTGTCTTATAATGAGGCTAAATAAGAGATTAATACAGTCTATGCCCACTGCCTGACATGTGATAGAGAAGCAGTCCTGTGTTGAAAGGGCTCAGGGTGCACTCTGAAGAACTCCCAGAAGATGATGCAGAAATGTCTTAAATTTAATGACAAAGTGAATGTGGAGGATGGTTTTGAGCAAGCTGGGAAAATAAACGCTTTCAGCACGTAATCACTCACCTCTTAGTCTGGCCTGATACTTCTATTTTGAAGAGAGTACAGGGGAATGCTCTCCAATATAAAGAGGGAACTGTCTGATCCAGCAATGTTTATTAGGGATGCAAGGGAAAGTTTCGGGCAGAACAGTTCAGCAGAACAGTTCTTTCATTTGGCATCTTCGCCAGAGAACCTCAAGTCTTGTAATTTTCATAAAACATTAATTTCCCAGCTTGCAGAAAGGAGTCACTGGTGCCAGCCTCGAGTGACCTGCTACACCTTGGCAGCTGATGGCAGGCTGCCATTTTCCGTGAGAGCAGAACTGGGCTGGCGTGTGAAACTGCACAGCTCCAGCCTTTTAGAGGCTGACCTCATGCAAAGGAGTAAGCTGTCATTATAGGAAGAAAAAAACTGCTGTGGAAGAATGAATGCTCTGCTCAATAGAATGTGCTCTTTTAAAGAAACGGTCTCTGCTGAGTGTTTTTAAATGCTTCTCTTCTCCTGTATTCCCTGTTTGTTTCTCCTTGGCATCCAGGACCAGCTACCCTGGCTCTGCTCACAATCTCACCATTGTCGGGGTTAAGAGCACTCTCCTAAGCAGGAAAAAAAAACCAATCTGAAAGGGCCTTTCTTATGCTCTTCTGCCTGATCAACTTTTCATTTGCTTTCCAATAGCTAATCAAATCTTCTTCCTCCCCTTCCTCTTGCTTTTCAGCTGCACTCTCCGCTGTTGTCAGTGAAACACTAATTTTAATAAAGAATTTGGCACCCCAGAATTCTGAGATTCTAAGTTTCGTAATTATTGCCTCAAACTCTAAAGGGCTGCCTGGCAACTTTTGCAACCTTTTGCCACTTTCTGATCTTCAGACAGGCCACTGCTCAACACAAGATGGCAAATCCAGCTAACAGGCATTAGCAAAACTAATCTGTGCTGCTTTGAGGCTAATTGGAATGTTTTAATGAGAAGAATTAGATGATAGGCTGTGAAAAGCAAACACTGCTGATGTCTGCTTCACTCAGAGGTTTGCTGAGATGTACAAAAACAGGGACATAAACATAGATAGTGTGGCCAGCAGGTTGAGGGAAGTGATTCTCCCCCTCTACTCCACCCTGATGAGACTCTACCTGGAGTACTGCATCCAGTTCTGGAGTCCCTATTGCAAGAGGGATGTGGACATGCTGGAGTGTGTCCAGAGAAGGGTCATGAGGATGCTCAGAGGGCTGCAGCACCTCTGCTATGAGGACAGACTGAAAGAGTTGGGGCTGTGCAGGCTGGAGAAGAGGAGGCTCCCAGGTGACCTTCCTGTGGCCTTCCAGTATCTGAAGGGGGCCTACAGAAAACGGGAGGGACTCTTTAGGCTATCAGGTAGTGCCAGGACTAGGGGGAATGGAGCAAAGCTGGAGGTGGGGAGATTCAAACTGGATGTGAGGAGGAAGTTCTTCAGCATGAGAGTGGTGAGAGCCTGGAAGTGGTTCCCCAGGGGGGTGGTTGGGGCCACTTCCCTGGAGGTGTTTGCAGCCAGGCTGGATGAGGCTGTGTGCAGCCTGATCTAGGGTAGGGTGTCTCTGCTCATGTCAGGGGGGTTAGAACTAGATGATGCTTGTGGTCCCTTCCAACCCTGACTGATTCTATGATTCTAAGACCGTCTGGGTCTGTCTGTCATGAGTCTGTTGATGTCTGTGTCTCTCCCTGTCTTCTGCTTGGATCTGTGTAACCCAACTAATCATTCTGCTTCTAATCCCCCTGCCCATCCTTCCAACTCACCTTCCTTGTAAGGCAGCTTCTGGGATAAGGTTAGGGGGTGGAAAGGAGGTAGAAGGTTGGTTAGGAGCCCCTCCTGGGCACTCTGATTTCTAGGAGGGGCATTGTGTTCCTGTATTACTTTGTCTATTTCTGTATCTATCTTTAAGTATTTGTAATCTATAGTAACTATCTGCTTGTCTGTTGTGCTAAGCTGTGAATATAAAGCTTCACTCCTTAACTCCCATCTGGCTGAGTCTAGTTTGGGTGAATTCATTGTGTGTGGGGGTGGCTAACTCATACAATTTCTCCACCACCTTCCTAATGTCTGCTGCACTCCTTGGGCATCAAGCACACAGAATAAAGGCAGAGAATGAGAAGTGCTACCGGAGCAGACATAGTTGCTGCCTTGCACTCAAGAATACTTAAGGAGACTCGGAAGGAGCACTTGCTGAAAACTGTCAGGTAAGAGCAGCAGTTACAATCACGCTTTGAAATGAAGACTGAATAGTTCTGAGCAGCATACAAGTGGCAGCATCTTTTAAGAAATATCACCACTGCTTTTAGCAGTGGTTGGTGGTTTTCACGTGCACCTATCTCTGCACTGGTATGGGCAGGGCTGAAAGGGGAAAAAGGGAAAAAAAAACTACTGCTAATAGAAATCTCAATCAGAAGTTCTTTTGTGAAGAAGTAAATGACTTCTGACATTTAAGCAGCAGGCTTCAGGCATCTTCACATAAACAGTTACCAACTCTACCTGAAAGTCCTTTAAGACAGAGAAGGGCATTTGCAGATCTCACTGCTAAATAAGGGGCCTGGAGCACAGCCCTATGGGGAAAGGCTGGGGGAGCTGGGGGTGTGCAGCCTGCAGAAGAGGAGGCTCAGGGCAGACCTCATTGCTCTCTACAATCACCTAAAGAGAGGTTGTAGCCAGGTAGGGTTGGGCTCTTCTGCCTGGCAACCAGCAACAGAAGGAGGGGACACAGTCTCAAGCTGTGCCAGGGGAGGTCTAGGCTGGATGTTAGGAGGAAGTTGTTGCCAGAGAGAGTGATTGGCATTGGAATGGGCTGCCCAGGGAGGTGGTGGAGTCACCATCCCTGGAGGTGTTGAAGCAAAGCCTGGATGGAGCACTTAGTGCCATGGTCTAGTTGACTGGACAGGGCTGGACGCTGTGTTGGACTGGATGAGCTTGGAGGTCTCTTCCAACCTGGTTGAGTCTATGATTCTAAAATACTGGGCAGGGCATTTACACTTATGTAGCAACAAGGGTACATTTAGAGTGATGTTATCAAATTCAGATGTATGCCTGTGACCAACACCTGCTTTAGAAGTAACATCTCCCATAAAGAGCACGGTCACAAAGAGAAGATCTCTTGTTTTCCTAGCCACACTTTCAATGTTTTTGATTCAGTTTCTTTTATTTGGTAGTTTTATAGAGTATTTCCACTTCATTTCTTGAGAGAAGTGTGGACAAAGGAAGGAAGGAAGGGGGCAGTGCTCCACACTTCAGCCACAGAAAAACATTATCCTAGAACCATAAACAGTGTTCAGATCCTCAGAAATGTAGATAGTCCTAGCTGCTATTTCCTATTTTTGTCTAAATTTTAATTGTCACTGTTCTACTCAACAGGTGTATAAAGATGCTTGTCTTACCAAATACACAAGGAGAAATTTTATACAAATCCCACTAAAGTCCTATGAGAGCAGGAGAAGTGCACAACTATCCAAAACCAAAATCAGAAGACTGATAGAACAGTGAGGTTCAGAGGACATCACCTTTTTGGTAGGCCATGCTGTATAAAACATTTTTAAAAGCATCAAAACAAGTGATAATTGCAGTGTGACAATTTGTTGCTCATATTCTAGTGGGAGGTGTCCCTGCTTATGGTAGGGGTTTGGAACTGGATGAGCTTTGAGGTCCCTTCCAACCTAAACCTTTCTATGATTCTAAGAGTAGTAACAAAGTCAAATTAATGTGTTTTTTTTTTGGTTTTGTTTTCTTTCTGTCAGGTAACTCCAGAGTTGAAACTTCAACAACTGCATTACATTTCACACTCAAGAGAAGCAGCAAACAACAAAGTTGGTGGGTGACAGTATTTACTCTGCAAATGTGTGTATATGTTCAAATGCATCTGACACATTAACACTTATCAAATCAATTAGTGAATTCCATTTGCTCTTTCCTCAGTGCCTGTCAACTGTACCAAATACCAGCAGTGTTCTTAATTTACACATCCTGTTCAGTCTCGAGAAGAGGAGGCTCCCAGGTGACTTTATTGTGGCCTTCCAGGATCTGAAGGGAGCCTACAGAAAAGCTGGGGAGGGACTTTTTAGGCTATCAGATAGTGAGAGGACTAGGGGGAATGGAGCAAAGCTGGAGGTGGGGAGATTCAGACTGGATGTGAGGAGTAAGTTGTTGAGCATGAGAGTGGTGAGAGCCTGGAATGGGTTGCCCAGGGAGGTGTTTGGGGCCACATCCCTGGAGGTGTTTGCAGCCAGGCTGGCAGAGGCTGTGGACAGCCTGATCTAGGGCAGGGTGTCCCTGGGCATGTCAGGGGGGTTGGAACTAGATGATCCTTGTGGTCCCTTGCAACCCTGACTGATTCTATGATTCCCATGTTGGTCCTTTCTCCAAGCTTAAAAAAAGACCACCAAGACAGTCTGCCTTCCATGGTCTAAGTAATTTGCCATGCTTAAGCTGGTCAGAGTTTTCTGTGCTTCAAAAGAATTGGGAGGGTTTTCAGTTTTTTTCATCTTGAACTTACATCTGCACTACCAAAATTCCTAACTGTTCATTTGAAAAGTGGAGTGGTTGTAAGGGGGGAAAAAAAAAAAGAGGAAAAAAAAAAAAAAAAAAAAAAAAAAAAAAAAAAAAAAAAAAAGGATTTGTCATGGTTCTCCTTTTTCCATCCTTCTGTGTCTGAGCTGGTGTGTGCAGCAGCAGTAGCATGCTGCTATCCATAGTGAGTACATCAGGCATTACACGTGCTCTTTCTCAGGCAGAGGAGTTCTGGCCACAACACACAACTCCAATACAGACACCTGGCAGAGGAATGAATTCTGATCTCCTTCCTCATTTAGCTGTTCATTCAACTCACCACTCAGGGCACCTTCTGAACACTCAGCACGAGAGTTGTGCCAGGTTAAGTTTAACACGGCCACTCAAGTTCCTCAGGCTGGCCATAAACCTAGTAAGAACCTAGGGTATCTACTGTTTCATTTCATTATCAGCAGGAGTTTGAACTCCTCATGCAAAAGGTTCCTCGAGGAGTTCCTACTCAGTGGTGAACTCAAGCACACTTCTCAGACCTTTGGGTAGATGTTGATTCCAGTAAACGAACACAGAAACTGCCCTGCTGAATCATGGATTCAACACAAGAGGACCTGTCATGAAATGCTGTAGGTTTGTTGGGAGATAGATACAGGTAAGGCAGTTTGCTAACATTGGATGCTTTAGTCTAAAAAGCTTCACAAAACCATCAGGGAAGTGAATGATGCATCTCATTGTTTACATTAGGAAAAACCACAGTACCAGAAGTTGGAGAGGGTACTCTCATGTGGACTTGAAGCACAGGTATTTTGGTCTTGCTTCCACGAACACAGTTTATGGCATGAGGAACATACCAAAGCCTTGAATAACAGCAAATGAAGGGGTGGAAATCCTCATTCTATCTCTGCCTCTTTTCAGACAAGCCGCTCAGAGAGCTGCCTAAATGCCTGCTGTTTTATCTACTCACCTTCACCCTTTTAGCTTGTGAACCTTCAGTTTACAAAGGCTGATGTCCTAGCAGGACAGGTTAGATCAACAACAACCAGCCTTCTTTTGCCCTAAATGGTTAGCAACAAACATCAAACAATCTTCTTCCCTTGGGGTATCTAGTTAAGGGCTCCCAGTCCACGGCTAATAGGAGGCAGCACAGATTGTGCAACAAATAAATGGCTCTGATCACTGAACTGCCTTTCTCAGAGATCAATCAATTCTTTTAGTGAAAAAAAAACCCCAATTTATGAATAAGGATGAGAAAAGAGTATGGGGAGAGCCTGCAGTTAACATTTTCAGCAATACCTGTAACTGAGCTCTCTTTTCCAGCGCACGAACATCCTTCATTTTAATATTTCTGTAAATATTTCTTTATTACTGTGTCTAAGATGTCTGCAGCCAGGGCAGTTCTGCCAGTGCTAGCAGACCAGATTCTTACTTACTCACTGGGGGATTTCTTCAGCATGAGAAATCCCAAAAGGGAAAGCTGCTACAGTCAGGCAGACTGAGGGTGAGCATTACTAAGCACCAGCAAGCCAGCACTGGCTGCACAGCTCTGACAAATAAGCAGCAGCAGATCCTGATCTCAGCTTACCTTTACATGCCAGGCTAAAAGATGCCAGTACAGGCACAGATTTATGTGCAGACCACATGTCCCTGATTAGTAGTATTTCTAAGCAGGCCAGGGGAGGCAGCTGGGGCTGGTAACAGCTTCATTCATTCAATTTTAATTGACTCATGTGTGCTTGTCAGATCCCTTAGAGCTGCCTGCCTCCTGTTTCAGCCTGTGCCAAAAGCCAAACCGGTCCCATTAACCACAAGGCACAAGAAAGCAAGAACTCTGCTAAATTGGAGGTGCAGAACAGAGCCTGGATTGCTGGCTGAATTACACTTCAGCTACAATTTGCAACGAATTCCAAGATCACAGACCAACAATCAAAGTTCAGAATGCAAACCCAGCGAAATTAAACTCTACTCACACAATTATATATTGAAGCAGGCTTCGATTCAGAATCCCTTTGCAGAATTTTAACCTTCTGCGTTTGCCTCTGGTGTTCAAATACCTCTCTCTGAAAATCCTAAGTCCATATGCTTCAGTGACATCCAGACTGTACCAAACTGTACCACTTCCCGACCAGAGTCTGTAAGTGGTGTGCAATCAACCAAGATATTCACAATCAGAATAAAAAAAAAAACCTCAAACCAGCAGAGTCACAATAGTGTCTCCTGCATTTTTCACTTTCTCTGATACTAACAAATGACTTAGGTGAAACCTTCAGTAAGGTCCAGACAGATCCATATGCAGGAGTTCCTCTTGGAACTCTTTTTAAAAAGGCATATAAATAATTGGTGATGATAAATGACAGACAGCATCGCTGCTAAGAAAAAAAAAGCAACAAAACACAAACCCTAGTTTATAAATCTTACCTCTGCTTTTATTTTATTGTCTCCGAAACAGAGATGTTGCAAGTAGGCTGCAGCATTGGACTGTACTGAGGGAAACTGATGCTGTAACATCTGTATAACTTCTGGAAGCTCTGGATCCCGCCATCCAAACTCCCTGTCAGGAAATAAACAAGAAAAAAAAAATTCATCACAAATCCTGCTATGAGGGGGTAAATGTGGCAACAATTGGGTCAACCAGGAGAACAGTTGTGTTTAAGTACAATCTTGATTTCCAAACGCCTCCCCCTGTTATTTTCAAAGCAAAAATTTAATCAAACATGAAGCTGTTTTTAATTCTAAAATTAAGATATCTGGAAAAAAAATGTAATTACAGTAAGTAACTTCATAGAATCATAGAATGGTTTAGGTTGGAGGAGACCTCAAAGATCATCCTGTTCCAACCCCCCTGTGCCATAGGCAGGGACACCTCCCAATAGATCAGGACACTCAAGACCTCATCTAGCCTGGCCTTGAACATCTCCAGGGAGGGAGCAGCCACAACCTCCCTGGGCAACCCCTTCCAGTGTCTTGCCACCCTCATTGTGAAGAACTTCCTCCTAACATCCTGTTTAAATCTCTCCTCTGCCAGTTTGAACCCATTCCCCCTCGTCCTGTCATTACAAGACCTTGTGAACAGTCCCTCCCCAGCCTTCATGGAGTTATGTCTCCATCTGCTCAAGTTTCCTAAATGAAAATGGCCATGTGAAAATTTAATATTTTCTCTTATTAAAATTAAGATTTGCAAGCTAAACTCAGAGCCCCAAATGGTTTGGTATAAAATGCTACTCTGTTGCAAAGTCCTTTTGGCTTAGCTTTTTAGGCTATCAGATAGTGTCAGGACTAGGGGGAATGGAGCAAAGCTGGAGGTAGGGACATTCAGACTGGACGTGAGGAGGAAGTTCTCCAGCATAAGAGTGGTGAGAGCCTGAAATGGGTTGCCCAGGGGGTGTTTGGGGCCACTTCTTTGGAAGTGTTTGTAGCCAGGCTGGATGAGGCTCTGTCCAGCCTAATCTAGGGTAGGGTGTCCCTGGGCATGGCAGGGAGGTTGGTGCCTTCCAACCCTGACTGATTCTGATTCTATGATTATCTCAATCTTTATTTGCTATACATTTCTACACTATATATGTAAGGCAGTGATCTGTTTTGTCTTTTGGTTTAACTTTTCCAGATACAGCCCATGTTCAGTGTAAGATTATTAGGTAGCTCTGGCTCCACTTCAGCAAGGTGCTTGGAGCAGGTGACTTTCACAGATCCTCTTCAACCTCACCCCTCTGTGACTCTATACTTCTACAGTCACACAATACACACAGGATCCCAGGCTCAAAGGACGTCAGGGGTTGGAAGGGACCCAAAGAGATCATCGAGTCCAACCCCCCTGCCATGGCAGGACCATACAGTCTACCTCAGGGCACACAGCAACACATCCAGACAGGCCTTCAAAGGCTCCACAGAAGGAGATTCCACAACCTCTCTGGGCAGCCTGTGCCAGTGCTCTGGGACCCTTCCAGTCAAGAAGCTCCCCCTTGTGTTGAGCTGCAACCTCCCGTGCTGCAGCTTCCATCCATTGCTCCTTGTCCTATCCCAGGCAGCAAGTGAGCAGAGCCTGTCCCCCCACTCCTGACCCCCAGCACTCAGATAAACACACATTAAATCCCCTCTCAGTCTTCTCTTCTCCAGACTAAGAGCCCCAGGTCCCATCAGCCTCTCCTCATCAGGCAGTGCTGCAGTCCCCTCAGCATCCTCGTAGCCCTCTGCTGGACCCTTTCCAGCAGATCCTTGTCCCTCTCAAACCAGGGAGCCCAAAACTGAAGGCAGTGCTCAAGATGAGGTCTCAGCACATCAGGATACTTTTAAATATTCATTGACTCTACTCAATCTGAAGCAGCTAGGAACATGCACTTTTCTTTATTCCTACACAGCATGAGAACACCATTAGCACCAACTGCAACAACTGCCTTGTGTAGAACAAGTCCCAGAAGGTATCTTGCAGCTTCCAGAAGTGAATTGAAAATCAGTCTGTCACTTCGGGTGCATTTTTCCCTTCTGCATTTAGTTGTAAAAATTATTCATGAAAATGGATGTGGACTTTGTGTCCCAAGTGCCAGAGATGGACGCCGACACTCTGCGTTTTTTTGTGCCATAAAATTATTTTTACCATCTTCCACCTAATGCTACACATACAAGGCAATAGATGGGAATTAGGGGAAAGCAGTGACTTGTGGAGAAACTTCTAGGTTCTCTGTTGGCAGCTACCATGATCACCTCTGAGTTTACTGACAACAAAATCATGTTCCAGAGTCATAGAATCAGAGAATTAATCAGGTCGGAACGACCTCTAGAATCATCGAGTCCAACCTGGCACCTAACCCTTCTCATTAACTAACCCATGGCACCAAGTGCCTCATCCAGCCTCCTCTTGAACACCTCCAGGGATGGTGACTCCACCACCTCCCTGGGCAACCCATTCCAATGCCAATCACTCTTTTAATGAGGAACTTCTTCTTAACACCAAGCCCAAACCTCCTTGTGCAGTTTGAGGCTGTGTCCCCTTGTTCTGTTTCTGGGTGTCTGGGAGCAGAGCCCAACCCCACCTGGCTACAACCTCCCTTTAGGTAGTTGTAGACAGCAATGAGGTCTGCCCTGAGCCTCCTCTTCTGCAGGCTGCACACCCCCAGCTCCCTCAGCCTCCCCTCACAGGGCTGTGCTCCAGGCCCCTCCCCTGCCTTGATGCCCTTCTCTGGACACCTTCCAGCACTTCAACATCTCTCTTGAGGGGCCCAGAACTGGACACAGCACTCAAGGTGTGGCTTGACCAGTACAGGGGCAGAATAACCTCCCTAGTCCTGCTGGCCACACTGTTCCTGATCCAGGCTACAACAGTTGCCCAAATATTCCTGATCACATTTCCTTTTGAAATGACTGGCATCCTGCTGCACTGAGGTCCAGCACACATCACTGGGAGAACCCACAGCAGCTCTACAGTCTGCTTCAAGTAAAATCAGGCACCAGACACTTTAGGGATAACCACTCTCCAAGACTACTAATTGAAACAAGACTAATTTTGCAATAATAATAATAACCTACTACAGAACAGAGGTTGTCTATTCTCCTCTCATACAGCAACTTTGGCAGAGTGAGAGTTGTCATTGGGAAGTTCCAGGGAGGCTGTGGATGCTCCCTCCCTGGAGGTGTTTAGGATCAGGCTGGGTGGGGGCCTAAAGGAAGGCTGTGGAGGGACAATTGACAAGGTCTTGTAATGACAGGATGAGGAGGAATGGGTTTAAACTGGCAGAGGGAGATTGAAACTGGTGTTAGGAGGAAGCTGTTTGCAGTGAGGGTGGTGAGACACTGGCACAGGTTGACCAGAGAGGCTGTGAAGCACAGAATCACTCAATGTGATTGAATGAAGATCACATTGGGTGGTTCTGTGCTCCACAAGCTCCCTGGAGGTGTTTGGGACCAGGCTGGATGAGGCCTTGAGCTACCTGTTCTAGTGGGAGTTGGCCCTGCCTATGGGGGGGGGGGGGGGGTGGGAAGTGGGGGGGGTTGGG
>VWZI01006783.1:302668-374593 GCA_013396835.1 Psilopogon haemacephalus
GGGGGGGGGGGGGGGTTGGAACTGGATGAGCTTGGAGGTCCCTTCCAACCTAAACCATTCTATGATTCCATGATCTTTGAGGAATATCTGATGGAGCTGGAGCTGCTCAGTCTGAGAAAGAGGAGACTGAGGCAAGACCTTATTGTTCTCTACAACTACCTGAACAGAGGTCGGAGCAAGGAGGGAGCAGCCTCTTCCCCTTGGTGTCAAGCAACAGGACTAAAGGAAATGGTTACAAGCTGCACCAGGGAAAGTTCAGTCTGGGTGTCAGGAAATAGTTCTTCACTGAAAGGGTTAAATGGTCTGCCCAGGGCAGTGGTGGAGTCACCATCCCTCAGGGTGTTCAGATGTTGTTCTTCACTGAAAGGGTTAAATGGTCTGCCCAGGGCAGTGGTGGAGTCACCACCCCTCAGGGTGTTCAGATGTTGTTCTTCACTGAAAGGGTTAAATGGTCTGCCCAAGGCAGTAGTGGAGTCACCATCCCTCAGGGTGTTCAGATGTGTGGACCTGGCACTGAGGGACATGGTTTAGTGCTGACCCTTCAGTGCTGGGGTGTAGGTTGGACCGGATGATCTCTGAGATTGCTCCCAACCAGATCTATTCTGTGCATCTGTGCTTCCCACAAAAGACCTTTTGCATACATTAAGACCTCAGCACCAACTTGAAATTTGGAAGTCAGACAATGCTGTAAATGTTCCAGGTAAGGTTAGAAAGTTGGGCAGCCAAACACCCCATTCTCTGTGTACAGCAGCTTACTATGGCCCTGTCAACAGGTGAAAACCAAATTATTTGATTGAGCACTCATGTGCCCCAGCTCTTAGCCAGCCAGAAAGATTCCAGGGCTTTGTAAAAATAGAAATTAAAAAAAACAAACACACAAACAACCCTACAACCTTACAGAAGAAGATTAATTACCCCAGCCCTACTTTCAGTTTATTCTCATTTTCAATCCTAGATGCCAAGTCCAGGTGTTAATATTATGGAGAGGATAAAAACTACCAGAGGAAACAGCTTGTGACACAACGAGGGGGGGGAACGTTTGGAATCACTTGTTTTACACCAAACGACTAGACATGAAAGTGTTGGAGCTTCTATTACCAAATTCTCTTTCAAAGGAAATTTCCTCCTTCATGATATCTACATTATTTGTTCAGAAAACAACCGACCCAAAAGCCCTTCATGTGCAGGAGTACACTACGGACCCTCACAACCAGCTCAAGTTGTTCTTTTTCCAGGCTAGAAGAGGAAATGAAGGGACAAAAGGTAAAAGGTCTCTTCTGAGCTAACAGTGTGCACATGCAGCTCAGACAGACAACTGTGTGCTGGGCTGCATTAAGAGAGGCATTACCAGCAGGGCAAGGGAGGGGATTCTGCCCCTTTACTCTGCTCTCCTCAGACCCCACCTGCAGTACTGTGTGCAGTTCTGGAGCCCCCAGCACAAGAAGGACATGGAACTGTTGGAGAGAACCCAGAGGAGGGCCACAAAGATGATCAGAGGGCTGCAGCACCTCTGCTATGAGGACAGGCTGAAGGAGTTGGGGCTTTTCAGCCTGGAGAAGAGAAGGCTTCAAGGAGACCTTATGGCAGCCTACCAGTATCTGAGGGGGTTCTAGGGGAAGGCTGTGGAGGGACTATTGACAAGGTCTTGTAATGACAGGACAAGGGGGAATGGGTTCAAGTTGGTGGAGGGGAGATTTGAATGGGATGTTAGGAGGAAGTTCTTCACAGTGAGGGTGGTGAGGCACTGGAACAGGTTGCCCAGGGAGGTTGTGGCTGCTCCCTCCCTGGATGTATTCAAGGCCAGGCTGGATGAGGTCTTGAGCGACCTGATCTAGCGGGAGGGGTCCCTGCCTATGGCAGGGGGGGTGGGAACGGATGATCTTTGAGGTCTCTTCCAACCTAGGCCATTCTATGATTCATCAAAGGTGCAGTTAATTCATCTGGTGGACTGGCAATCTTGATACTCTCTTTACACATGAGAACAAGGCTGTGCCTATTCTTCCCCTCTGATATCCCTCCCCCCCAATGAAAAGTCAGCAAATAAGTGATGCAAGAATACTTGCTGGAAATAGTTGTGGGCACACTGGACAGAAATAGAAAATTGATTCAGAAAAGAAACCCTTAACACTGCATACTGAGTTTGTCATGAAACTGGTTTTAGGAGAACAGGGGAAAAAAAAAACTTTAGGAATTTAGCCCCAGTATGTGCTGCCATTTCCAACAGATGGTCCCTAAGATGTTTATATTTTTAGTAGTTTCTAAATGCAATACAGCAACTATAGAAAACAAACAAAAACTTCTGTCAACAATTAAGGCTGTTTGAGTAATTGTGATAATTTCAGCAGCCTTCAGAGCAAAATGGACTAGTTTCCAGGGGTTTATATTTTATACCTGGGTCAGAGCAATCCCAAGCACAACTCCAGGCTGGGTGGGGAATGGCTGAGAGCAGCCCTGAGGAACAGGACCTGGGGGTGTGGGGTGATGAAAAGCTCAAGATGAGGCTGCAGTGTGAGTGCAGCCCAGACAGCAACTGTGTGCTGAGCTGCAGCAAGAGCAGCTGTGGGCAGCAGGGCAAGGGAGGGGATTCTGCCCCTTGACTCTGCTCTCCTCAGACCCCACCTGCAGTACTGTGTGCAGTTCTGGAGCCCCCAGCACAAGAAGGACATGGAANAGGCTGGGGAGGGACTATTGATAAGGTCTTGTAATGACAGGATGAGGAGGAATGGGTTTAAAGTGTCAGAGGGGAGATTGAAAGTGGATGTTAGGAGGAAGTTGTTTGCAGGAAGGGTGGTGAGACACTAGCACAGACTGCCCAGGGAGGTTGTGGAGCACAGAATCACTCAATGTGATCGAATGAAGATCACATTGGGTGGTTCAGTGCTCCACAAGCTCCCTGGAGGTGTTCAGGACCAGGCTGGATGAGGCCTTGAGGGACCTGTTCTAGTGGGAGGTGTCCCTGCCTATGGCACAGGGGGGCTGGAATTGGATGAGCTTTGAGGTCCTTTCCAACCTAAACCATTCTATGATTCTATGACTGTATAAAATATATTTTAAACAAGTCTGTTATAGGTGGAAAAAAAAGTGAGCTAGGGGATTTTTTTTTTAAAGAGGAAGCTTGGGGGTCTATTAACATGTACTTGAAAAAATTCTCCCCCCTCCCCCACCTTTTTAAAACTTTGACTTGATTATTAAAAACTGTGCAAGCTACTTAATGAAGTCAACTGGCAGAAGTCTTTGGGAGGAAAAAGGGCTGGGATTTCTTGAGGACAAAGGTAAAAAACTGAGTTTTGCACAGATGTAAAGGGAACATTCAGAACATGGCTTCAAGAAAAAGCAGATACTAAAATAGAGACTCAACCAAAACATAAGAGGCAGCAAATGCATTAGGGGAGGAAGGTAAGTTGTAGAAGTCAAGAGCTGAAATAAACTGGGATAAACTGGATTGCACCCTAGGAAGGTGACTGAAATGAGATACCAAACTCTCTTTTATACTTAGCAATGAAAGGCAGTAGCAGGGTCAGTACGTAATGAAGATAAGGGTCAGATCAGAGGAAGGGAGATGGGTAATGAAAATCAAATCTACCTCAATTTCTGTGAAGCATCTGACATTGTGTGCCTCATGGAAATTAGTTAAACTGGCAACATACAGGGATCTATTCCCCAGCAAAATTATAAAGCAGAATTAATCACAATTGGAAACTGTAGTGGATATCCTAAGCAAACACTACCTTAGCACCCACATCTCTAGAAAATCTGAGCGAGGCTATCCACAGATTGCAGGTGGTGAAACAATCCAGAAGGCTGGAGTAAATCTGAGGAAGTGAGTGCCACACAGTTTTCCAGTGTGCTAACAAAGCATCTGTAGTTGAACCACAAAGGAGGAGTTAAGCTAGCATCTGTACATGCAAGATCTTTCACTGTTGCCCATGCTTCCCTTGGAATACCAACACTCAGCTCTTTAGGTCAGCTAAAGGCTTCTGATGGTGGTGTGGGGTTTTGCACAAAAGTAAAGCACAGCTCTGCAAGACCTCCTCAGCTTTGGCTGGCTGTGTGTGTCTAGCTGCAAGTTGCAGAAGCACATTGTTTCTAGCAAGCTGTGCTGGTTTGAACTAACTGGAGGATTTGAATGAGAGATTAGACTAGAGGCTGAGAGAGGAAAACACTGATGATGCTACTTCACTCATGGCTTTACTGAGAAAGAAAAAAAAATGTTTAGGACTTGTAACCCAAATATAGATTAAGTCAGATGTTTTGTGACTGCTTCAGACCACTTTGGGCTGTGGCAGCTCTTGCATGGCTCTTTCTCCCTGCCTCTCATAGCTGAATCTGAATAATTTCACTAACTTCTTTCCTGCTGCTAATCCCCCTGGCCCATCTACCTTCACCTATCTGCTGTATAAAATAGATGGTGAGATAAGACTGGGGAAAGGTGGCAGGGGTGGTTAGAAACCCCTCTTAAGGATTTCTGATCTCTGGGAGGACTGTGGTGTTTCTGTATTACCTTTTTTCTGTATATATCCGTAAATATCTGTTATAGATTGTAAATATCTGCTTATATATTGTACAAAACTCTAAGTATAAAGCTTCATTCATCAACTTTCAGCTGACCGAGTCCTTGCCTGGGTTATTTCAAAGTGTGAGGGGGCAGCTAACTGCTGAACCACCACACAAGCATCCTCATGTGGGGAGATTTGACTGCCAAGGTGTTCCACTTTCTCTCTTTGATGGAAACTCTGCTCTAGCAATGCAGGATTGATCTCATTTTGAACCCTGCAGAAGTTTTTAGCGTGAATTGGTGACTAAGGAGTACGTCCGTGGATTACAGCAGGCTGCTGTTCCAGAGGTAGAAGAGAACCCATGAAGGAAAACTGAGTTATATGTAAGATGGCAACATGTGGGCCAAGATGATCAAAACAGGCTACATTTTATCTGTGAACAACTAAAGAGAATCATTAAGGAGGACTGACATGAGACACAAATCTGAGAGTGAGCAGCAGAAGCAGCAGCCCCAAGAAATCCTGGGTACAGTGAGCATGCTATTGAAATCAATGCCTCTTTCTGACACCACATCACATACACATGTCAAGGATTAGGACCCAGACAGCCATTAAAAGAATGAGAGATGCTCTCTATTAACCCCTTTCCCTTACCAGAAAGTGAGGATAAAGGGAATAAGGGAGACAGACACTGCAAAAACATGCCGTTAACTTCAGAAAGTGCAGATACTTAGAAAAATGTCTCAGAAAAGTAAACAGAATCAGTTCTAACTCAAACCAGGATGGCATACTGGAAAGTAAACGAGATGCAGATTTAAAAGATATTGTTAGTATCAAAGCTGAGTGCACTGGTTGTGTGGGATCACTTAGATGTGCTGCATCCGAGTATTTGCTTGAATTATGTCAGAATTTTCTTTCTCTGCTATTGCAAATACCGCAGACAAAGAGAAAAGCAAAATTAAAAGTTCCCCTTACATCTGTATCTCCACCCACTAATAAAAGGCTACAAACCAAGTTTTAAAAGCAGAGGTCTCCAGCTGGTAAGTGAGGATCCCAATGGCTTCTGCATGGCATTGAGGAAGCAGGTGTGGTGGCTCTGTGTACCCTCCCCATCCATGGGTCACAGTGAATACCAGGAGAGCCTGGGTTCTGATTTACATTATTAGAGCAGAACATTCACATCTGACCAAGCAGTTGGCAAAGGCAGGCAGTGACACTCAGAGCTATTCCTGTCTCAGCAGCATTCCCCAAAGGCAGTGCTGTGAAGACGCCTGCTATGCACAACCATATGCTTGACAAAGGCTGAGCTTCCACTGTGCATTTACCAAGGAAAGAGAATGAACAATTTTTTTTAAGATATATTTATTACAAAAACCGTGTTTAAATCAGACTGGTCCATATGTGCCTGCCTGTCTCAATCCACATGCATATATGTCAGACAGCCTTAGACTGTCTTCTGTTCCCTCCCTCTGAAAAAAAAAATAAATAAATCTATAAATAAAGTGTTCTAACCTCTTTTGCATCATTTCAGGAGGGAGAGCTGTGAGAATGGTTTTCTGGTATTACTAGCAAGAAGCAAACCGCATTAAGCGAAGGATCAAACGGAATGAAAACTAATCAAAAGCCAAGAGAAGATCAAAGAAAGAACTACCTTGCGTGTTTAAAGGGAGAAATTTACTTCTTTCGACAATATTTGGAAAGGAATATACCAGTACTGCAGGAAACTCTAAGGGCTTTGTAAATGAGCAAAGACAAGATGTTACAAAATCCTTAAATATAATCCACAGACAAGGACTGCCACAAAAAGAAGCCATGTATCATACAGTCATAGAATCAACCTCCAAGCTCACCCAGCCCTATCCAATCAACCAGACCATGGCACTAAGAGAAGACTGAGAGGGGATTTAATTAATGTTGATAAATACCTGAGGGCTGGGGATCAGGAGAGGGGGGACAGGCTCTGCTCACTTGCTGCCTGGGATAGGACAAGGAGCAGTGGATGGAAGCTGCAGCACAGGAGGTTCCAGCTCAATATTAGGAGGAACTTCTTGACTGGAAGTGTCCCAGAGCACTGGCACAGGCTGCCCAGAGAGGTTGTGGAATCTCCTTCTCTGGAGCCTTTGAAGGCCTGTCTGGATGTGTTGCTGTGTGACCTGAGCTAGATTGTCTGGTCCTGCTGTGGCAGGGGGGTTGGACTGGATGAGTAATTTGGGTCCCTTCCAACCCCTGACATCCTGTGTGCCTGTGATGTGTTCCTATGTGACCTGAGCTAGACTGTCTGGTCCTGCTCTGGCAGGGTGGGTGGACTCTCTTTGTGTCCCTTCCAACCCCTGCGCTCCTGTGAGCCTGTGACCTCCAGGGACAGCAACTCCACCACCTCATCCACTCATTGCCTTTCTGTGATTCTGGGATGGTTGGTCAAACAAAAGTGGGCATCTTTAATTTATTGAGAGTCAAACGTGAAGCATCACCTTTAAAGCATTTTCACTTTTTCAGACATACTTCACCACGTGCAACCACCTATATACATACACACAGATTGCCATCCCAGCCTGAAGGACCTGCTATGGTTTAAGAGCAGCGAGAACAATTATATTTGCCTTTGAAAACATAACACACGCATATCTGGTACCTTCAGCACACAATTTTCTGAAATAAAACGTAGAGATGTCAAGCATCATTTCACTCACCTTGGAAAGTCCTGCAAACCCTTCATCACATTGTGTTCTTTGCTCAAACTTGGCCAAAGAATCAAGCAAACAACTGGCTTCATCTTCAGCCTCACAACATACGACATGAACAACATCCATCACCCACAAGACATAGAGACAGGCCTAAAACAACCCCCCCTTAGAGCAGCTGCCATGGAAGAGCTCCCTGCAATTCTCTATTGCCCTTTCAGAAAGAGCAATCAAACACAAGACTACTGGAAAAACGGAAACAAAATAATCACAGAATCACAGAATGGTTTAGGTTGGAAGGGACCTCAAAGCTCAGCCAGTTCCAACCCCCCTGTGCCATAGGCAGGGACACCTCCCACTAGAACAGGTCGCTCAAGGACTCATCCAACCTGGCCTTGAACACCTGCAGGGAGAGAGCAGCCACAACCTCCCTGGGCAACCTGTGCCAGTGTCTCACCACCCTCACTGCAAACAACTTCCTCCTAATATCCAGTTTCAATCTCCCCTCTGACACTTTAAACCCATTCCTCCTCATCCTCTCATTACAAGACCTTGTCAATAGTCCCTCCCCAGCCTTCCCCTAGCCCCCCTTCAGATACTGGAAGGTTGCTATAAGGTCTCCTCTAAGCCTTCTCTTCTCCAGGCTGCAGAGCCCCAACTCTCTCAGCCTGTCCTCAGAGCAGAGCTGCTGCAGCCCTCTCAGCATCTTCATGGCCTCCTCTGGACTCTCTCCAACACTTCCATGTCCTTCTTGTGCTGGGTGCTCCAGAGCTGCACCCAGTACTGCAGGTGGGGTGTGAGGAGAGCAGAGCAAAGGGGCAGAATCTTCTCCCTTGCCCTGCTGCCCACACTGCAGGCATTGGAAGTAACGACAGATAAAAGGAGCCACGAATGTATCTTCCATGCATAAAAATCTCAGTTCTGATGCAATAAAGCAAGCATTCTAGATCATTCTGTATTCCAACTTGAGAAATCAGCCTGTGTGGGGTGCTCCACACAACTGATGCAAATGTATCACCCAGTGTCAGACAGAGTAAATGTAAACATCTCACCAAACCTGCAATTCTTGTTTCTTACAAACCTGCCCCATTTCTTTCTCCCTCTAAGGAATGTACTATTTCACAGAATCATAGCATCAGTCAAGCTTGGAAGAGACCCTTGTACACCTGGTAACAGGACAAGGAATTATGGATACAAGCTAGAATACACCTCCACACGAGACTTCTTTACTGTAAGGGTCACAGAGCACTGGAGCAGGCTGCCCAGACAGGTTGTGGAGTCTCCTTTTCTGGAGACTTTCAAAGCCAACCAGGATGTGCTCCTGTATGCCCTCAGTTTTGGCAAGGGGGTTGGGACCTGGTGTTTGGAGTTAAAACCTTCCAACTCCAAGCATTCTGTGTCTCTGTGATTCTCTAATGACAGTGGCCCATGTGGTACTCCTCCCAGCTCCAGGTTGCCACCTCTATCGCAGCATTTAGAGGTCTGAGCGCTACCTGCTCAAGGTTACCCTGATCTCACCTACAAATGTCTTTTTAATTGAGCTATATTGATGAACCCTTATGAAACAATCTCTCACGTCATTGGTACTGATCTGCACATATTTAATTTCCTCACTTCCACTGAAGGAGCTTTTAATAAAAACGTTGGCTGTGTATTGAGAGGGCCATACCCTGCTGTGACTGTCCCCATGCTACCTCTCCTCTAGAACCGTGGGATTTGGAGCAGAGAAAAACAAGGGACTTGGGTGCTTTAGGGTACCTTTAATTTTGCCATGTGTATTATTTGGTTTCTTTAACTTTTTGTTTTCATTTTTGTTGAGCTGCTGAGGTGAAATGGTCTTGAGAATCTTGTTTTGCCTCCCCAAGTACCTGCACCTGCACAGGCTGCTGCTTCTAATGCAAGTAAGAAATTAAAGATAGGTAAGCCATCAAGATGTCTATAAGCTGCCTAATTTATCTTCTTTCTCCCTGCAAAGCACAACATTTTTCTGACCCCCTGCTGCTGACGGCCCTTACAGTAGCTTGATGCACTGCAGCTGTGAAAAAATGCCACATTAACCCTGCCCTGAGAGACCAGCTCACACTTCCTTCTCTCCATCTCCAGGAGTTCACACTTCAGAGGCAAGAGCAGACTGCAGATTCAAACAGCAGACAGACCTAAGGGATTCCAGCTTTGACTCTGTCACTGACTTCCTTTGGCAGACACAGTCATTTACTTTGCTGCCTTTCTCTGAGGTTTGAGAGATTCTCTGTCTCCGGAGAGCTGTAAACCGAAATTGTCTCCTTTTCTAGAACCAGTGTTCCCATTCAGAGGCTCTTTAAACCCTCCTACATTTCAAGAACAGGAGGAAAAGAAAAAAAAAAAAAAGCTTTTGAAGTCCTGATCTGAGATGCCTATGTAGAAATGCATGGTTGCTACAGAACAAATACTGCTCCACAACTCTGATTTTCCTAGGGAAATGGGAGGAGCACTTTAGAGAGTAAGATGATGCTTCTATCTAATTTCACCACCACGCATCATGACATCTAATCGCTGTAGTAATAAAAAATAAAAAAGAGAGAGAAAAAAAAAAGAGCAGCAAGAACAATTCAGCCTTAGCCTAACAGCCCCAATGTTACCAACCAAAGCACACTCATCTGCTGGACAGGAAGCTGGCATACGGAATAGTCTCTGAAAACATCAAGAGTATCCAACTCTTTGTTTTTAAATCACCACCTCCACAAGAGCTCCCTAAAGGTTTTGGGGCACGCCACCCCTCTCCAGGCAGAGGTTTTAATGCCATGTTATTGAGCACAATCAACATGACAACACAGAGATTGTCTCTTCCTCTCACTCTCTGCTCTTTTTGAGGTTTGGGAAAATAAAACATAGAGGGAAAAAAAAAGACAACCCAAACCTCAACAACCCATCAAAAGTGGATGTTTCCCTCCTATCTGCATCTGGGTAACCTGCAGATTGCCATGGGCAAGTAGTGACCACTACAATCTGGAACTAGTTTTTTTCCTGTGTATGTGAACAGCAGACCACAAGAGTGGTGAGAGCCTGGAATGGGTTGCCCAGGGAGGTGTTTGGGGCCACTTCCCTGGAGGTGTTTCCAGCCAGGCTGGATGAGGCTGTGGGCAGCCTGATGTAGGGTAGGGTGTTCCTGCCCATGACAGGGGAGCTGGAACTAGATGATCCTTGTGGTCCCTTCCAACCCTGACTGATTCTATGATTCAAATGGAGATGACAACAGTGCACACAGTGTAGGCACAAGCCGCAGAAATACTTTTTACAGCTGGGGTGGGGCAAGGAAATTATGTCCACTTTAGAAGTATTAGAAAGTATTCATCCTAAATGTCTTCTGCTAGCTCATTTCTTAGTGGTTACTCCATCAAGTGCACTTACTGGCTTACTCTGCTGCTTTGTAGCAGCAACTCTCATCTTACACACACACCCCCAGGCATTGTTCTTATTTACATAACACTTTAAAGCACTTCCTGAGCATAGTAAACTCTTCAGAGCAGACATTGTTTTGATGCTTAAATAATGACTATTGTATAGCAAAACTTAGAATCATAGAATCAGTCAAGGTTAGAAGGGACCACAAGGATCATTTACTTCCAACCCCCCTGCCATGCCTAGGGACACCCTACCCTAGATCAGGCTGCCCACAGCCTCTGCCAGCCTGGCTGCAAACACTTCCAACAAGTGGCCCCAAACACCTCCCTGGGCAACCCATTCCAGCCTCTCACCACTCTCATGGTGAACAACTTCCTCCTCACATCCAATCTGAATCTTCCCAACTCCAGCTTTGCTCCACTCCCCCTAGTCCTCTCACTACCTGATATTCTAAAAAGTTCCTCCCCAGCTTTTCTGTAGGTCCCCTTCAGATACTGAAAGGCCACAAGAAGGTCACCTGGGAGCCTCCTCTTCTCCACACTCAACAGCCCCAACTCTTTGAGGCTGTGCTCACAGCAGAGGTGCTGCAGCCCTCTGAGCATCCTCATGGCCCTTCTCTGGACACACTCCAGCATATCCACATCCCTCTTGTAATAGGGGCTCCAGAACTGGATGCAGTACTCCAGGTGGGGTCTCAGCAGGGTGGAGCAGAGGGAGAGAATCACCTCCCTGGCCCTGCTGGCCACACTTCTCCTGATGCAGCCCAGGCTCTGCTTGGCTTTCTGGGCTGCAAGTGCACACTGCTGCCTCATGTTGAGCTTCTCATCCACCAGCATCCCCAAGTCCCTCTCCTCAGGGCTGCTCTCCAGCCAGGCAGTGCCCAGTCTGGATTTGTGCTTAGCATAGAAGAAAAAGTTCTGCTGCTCAATAAAACCGAATCAAACCAGCAAAAACCAACAACACACAAAAAAAAACCCTAAAAACCAACCCAAAAAGAAACCCCCAAAAAACCCCAGAAACAAACCACCAAAACCTAACAGCATGCCCAAAAGAACCCCCAAACAAACAACACATTGTTGTTTGGAGTTTCTTTTTTTACAACTAGACTCTTGTTCAGTCTTTTAGGGAAAACAGAAAAACTAATTCTATCCATTAAAGTTGCAAGCTGTACAACTCTACAAATTAACTTGAATTTGATCTTCTTGTCAAATATAAAGACAGACTAATGGCTTTTCTTCACTGCCTTTATTTCAGTTTTCATTAAGTACAAAAAAAAAAACCCTGATCTTCTATAGCCTGATGCATCTCAGTGTACAACCACCAAACCCATGTAATAAAGCAAGATCCGCTTGACGCACGGGGGACAGGAATTCCATGAGATCAATGACAAAACAGTAAAATGTTTCCAAAATGGAATTTGGACAGAACTAAAAACATCTAGCAATGAGTATCGACCGTCAACTACTACTGCTACTTCCCATCATGTGCTTTTCACCTTCTTCAAAGCACTGCAGAAATCCAAGAGAAGTCTCCCAATGGAGTACATAAATATCATCTTCACGTCAGGCATGGGTAAAGAGAGACAATGCTCCCATGCCTCTCTGGCAGGGGAGAAACGAAATAAAAATTGGCAGAAGGCAGAAAAGCACCAATGAAATCCTCACTCCTTGTTTTCAGCTCCGTGAACCACATACACCGATTCACTGTTAGCTCACTGTGTGCTGGTTTGAGGCTAACTGGAATATTTTAATGAGAGAAATTAGATCATTGGTTGTGAAAAGGAAAAAAAAAATGAAGTCTGTATCATTCCTTGGTTTGCTGAAAGGGGTAAAGAGCCCAAATGGAAACAATCTGTCCCACTCTGTTCTGGGATGCAGCTTCCTTTCTCTTTTCCTTCACTCTGCTCTCATCTCTCCACTAACACATAACAACGTAAGCTGTGCTGGGTGTCTCTGTTTGCCTGTCTGGGAAAGCAGAGGGTAGCTCTGAGCCTCTTTTTGACAGTTTTCTTTGCCTGGGAAAGAGTTTGGATTTCTGTATTATTTCTCATCTGTATCTAATTGCAAATACTTGTATATATATGATTGTAAGTTTAGCTCTGCTGTAAACAGAACTTCATCTTCCAAGCCATCTGAGCTGGTCTGGTAAATTCCAATAGTGGTGGTGGAGGAAGTTCCTAACCCATGACAGACTGCAAAAGGCTTTCAGGAATACAGAGATGCAGAGGATCTGGATGGCATTTCAGGGGAGTGCAGGACAAGAAAAGAACTTCTGGGTTATCAAAGCCAATTTCTGACTGCAGTTTTCCTCCAGCACACAAAGCTGAAGACAGCCTTGTGCAGGGAAATTTTAAGCAATCTCAGATTTTGTTTACAACAGTTTCAGATTCTAAATGAAAAATAAATTAAAAGAAAGATTTGTCACATATCCATTCAGAAGGACTGCTTCACTGCTGTTGTTCCTAAAAGGGTATTTCAGTCTTGTCCTATTCTACTCAAAGCTCTCTCAAACCTAACAAGTATCCCCCTTTGCAGAGTGATAAATCAGAAATCAAGGCTGTACTTCTGCACTTGCAGACAGAAGTAAGTGGAGAAAGGATGGTCTCTAGCATGGTAACATTTCTGTTCTCCTTTTGCACCACAAAATAACCAGAAAGTCTCCCCCACAACACAAAATCAGTAGAAGAATTGTGACCTCATCAGTGGACAGAGGTGACTAACAGACACTACAACAGTGCTCCACCATGCTAGGGAAATCCAGTCCTCAGCTTCTGCATCAGCAACAAAATCAGACCAAGAACAGTGGCTCACTGCCCTGGTTTTAAGACAATCCACAAGCACATTGGGAGGGAGAGGTTAACACCCAAAAAAACAAGCCCTGTGGTTGACTTAAGGAGTTTAAGGAGATGATGCAACGCACAATTACCTTATTTTGCAGAAAAGCACAGCAAAAAGCAGAAAGCCTGTGATAAAATGAGCCCTGATCCCACAAACCCAGTGGAAAAGACCAACAAGCCAAAAATGGAAACCAGAAGCAGTAAACAGGAAGCCTCTCATGTCACAATCTGAACTTCACGTCCCACAACACTTGCATTTTGCATGACAGCAGCAAGGTACTGAACCCTCATCTGCAGATCCAATTGGCTAAACCCATTGACACCTTAAAAAAAAAAAACAAACAAAAAACCCAAAAAACACACAAAAGCTGCAACAGAAAATATTTTAGATGGATGACACTCAATTTACTTCAGAACTAGGTTGCAGATTTTAAATAAACATAAAACAGATACCTCCTAAGTGTGTTTGACAGTTTTATCTCACTAAAGTGCAACTTGCAGAAAAAATACAATCTTTTGAATGGGATAAATCAGTTCCTCCCTTACTTGCCACTTTTAGAATGGGATAAAGCAGCTTCTCCCATACTTGCCACTTTTAGAATGGGACAAAGCAGCTCCTCCCTTACTTGCCACTTTTTAGTTGCCAGGTTACAACTGAGATTGACACCTTAAAAAAAAAACAACACAACAATCCAAAAAACACACAAAAGCTGCATCAGAAAAGAAAGTATTTTACATGGATGACACTCGATTTACTGCAGAACTAGGCTGTAGATTTCAAACAGACATCAAACAGATACCTCCTAAATGTGTTTGATAGTTTTACCTCCGTAAAGTGCAACTCACAGAAAAAATACAATCTTTTGAATGGGATAAATAAGCTCCTCCCTTACTTGCCACTTTTAGAATGGGATAAAGCAGCTCCTCCCATACTTGCCACTTTCAGAATGGGATAAAGCAGCTCCTCCCTTACTTGCCACTTTTTAGTTGCCAGGTTACAACTGAGATAAGACTTTTTAAAAAATCCTTGACAAAAAGAATGATGCTGGAGACTGTTCTGCAAAGCACATCTACAGAAATGTTTCCAGCTGAACTGTGACAGGCTGTAGATGTATTATAAATCTACTGCAGTAAATAACCATGCTCTTGATTCAGAGGAATGGCCCTTGCTCACAAATGAAAGAAATCCTGCCAGGGATTTGTCATTCAAAAATCAGAATCAATAAAGAGGCTTCTGAAACTTGAATCTGTGCATCAAGCTGTCAAAAGCCTTTCCTCAGCCTATGGAAGCACAGTTACCTACATATAAAGGGTGAGCTACACATGTGGTACTTGGTTGTTAGTTGTATGGTATTGATTTCCATGCCACACGTTCTGGGTGGGGTTCTCCACCTGATATACTGAATTGCAGTGCCCACTGCCCTCACCAATGCAAGAATGCAGCAAGTGCATGACTCCCTGCAGAACACTGCCAGCTGCAAGAAGTGCAGACTGTGAGTAACACCTTTGAGCTAATTCCTTTTCACAATATTTTTCCCCCCAGACTTCCTTAATGTAAAAACTGTTCTCTAGACTGGGCTCACAGAACCAACTCCAGCTACAAAAGCCTCCAGTTTTATACAAACATCACTAATGGGAATGATTTCCTCAGGCTCCAGCACTGAGCTCAGGCCATGGTTACATACAACTAAGCAACTGATATCATAGTTGACTGTAAAACAGGTTTCTGATATATTTAAAACTTCAAGTAATTTAAACTAGGGTTAAAGACTTGAGCATGCTGCAGTAGGTGCAAGAAGTCATCCAGCACAAGGGTCTGGCATGAATCCATTCATTTTTATCACTGAAGAAACTAGACTGCCCTAAAATGCTCCCAGGGGTGAATAGTGGGTTCATTGGCCAGACTGATGACAGGTGGTTCCAGTCACCTCTCTCAACCCTCATTCACAGTCACTGAGCCCATTCTGATCATCACTTATATCCTTCCCTCTCCACCCATGACATACACTTGGATCAAGGGCTGGATGTCCTTGAACACCTCCAGAGAGAAGGCATCTCCACAACTTCCCTGGGCAACCTGCTCCAGTGTCTCCCCACACTCACTGTGAAGAAATGTCTTTCTAATATCCAGTCTAAACCTACCCTCCTTACACTTAAATTCATTCCCTCTTGCGCTATCACATCAAACTGTTGTAAAAAGTCTCTCTTGTTTTCCTGTAGGCCCCCTTGGAATCACAGAATGGTTTAGGTTGGAAAGGACCTCAAAGCTCATCCAGTTCCAACCCCTGCTCCCAGGGGTCTCATCTAACCAGGCCTCCTCTAACCTGGCCTTAAACACCTCCAGGGAGGTTGTGGAGCACAGAATCACCCGATGTGTTTTTTGATCACATCGGGGGCTTCTGTGCTCCACAACCTCCCTGGGCAACCTGTGCCAGTGTCTCACCACCCTCACTGTAAAGAACTTCCTCCTAACATCCAGTTTCAATCTCCCCTCTGCCACTTTAAACCCATTCCTCCTCATCCTCTCATTACAAGACCTTGTCAACAATTACCTCCCCAGCTTTCCTGTAGCCCCCTTCAGATACTGGAAGGCTACTATAAGGTCTCCTGGAAGCCTTCTCTTCTCCAGGCTGCAGAGCCCCAACTCTCTCAGCCTGTCCTCATAGCAGAGCTGCTGCAGCCCTCTCAGCATCTTCCTGGCCCTCCTCTGGACCCTTCAACAGTTCCATGTCCTTCTTGTGGTGAATGACAAAATTAATAAACTATATTAATTTTCAAATTCATATGTTGCATTTGTATCTAACCATTACAGAGGGTCAAGAATTTCTGTGTTCTTTGGTTTTCAGTACTTTATCACAGTTATGCACCTGCAATAACACAAGTGGCATTTAGTGCCTACATATCCAGTGTGGAAATGTTCAGTTATTTCCCTCTATTAAAACATACTACACATAAATTTGAGCTTGCTGACGGACATAGAAAGTGAAGTCAGATACATACAACAAATGAAGTCTCTATCTGTCCAAAATATTGCATGTTTTGTGGAGAGCACAAGAGACCCCCCCCCAGGCTGCCAACACTTCAGCCTGAATTACAGATTATGTCATCCACGCATTTTACTTGCAAGATATATATTTTTTAATAGAAATAAACATGTCAATTAGCTACTTGTGCCCTTTCCAATTTCAGAATAGCAGAGAAAAAAAATCCAGCAAAACAGCAATTAGAGATACACTTCCCATTGGCTCTGCAATATATTCATTNTGACTGTGAAATAATCTTTCTAGCCCATAATTACACTCCAGCTTAATTAGCATAATTTCCACAGCCCATTCTTTAATAAAGAAGCTGACACAGGGGTTGGTCTTAAATAGTGAGGATATTCCAGACAAGTAGAAAAAGGAAGACAGACAAAGCTGTGTTGAACACCTATTCTATTACCAAGGTGGCACACATGAAACAGAAAATGAATTCAATACTATCTGAACTATCACAAGCATCTGAAGATGCTTTTGTAGGAGAAAATAAGCCAAACACTGGAAGTACTTCAGATGTCCCTCAGCCACTTCACTAGAAGTGATTCCATGTCCTTCACAGCTCCTTCACTCCCTGTCACTGTGGCTTATCTCCCTCACCCTAGGGCAGCCAACAGATTACTCATTATCTGCTGGAGGGGGTCCAGCAGAGGGCTATGAGGATGATGAGGAAAGGCTGAAGGATCTGGGGCTGCATAGTCTGGTGAAGAGACGACTGAGAAGGCATTTAATCAATGTTTATAAACATCTGAGGGCTAGTCAGATGGGGGGGACAGGCTCTGCTCACTTGCTCCCTGGGATAGGACAAGGAGCAATGGATAGAAGCTGCAGCACAGGAGGTTCCAGCTCAACACAAGGGGCAACTTCTTGACTGCAAGGGTCCCAGAGCACTGGCACAGGCTGCCCAGAAAGGTTGTGGAGTCTCTTTCTCTGGAGCCTTTCAAGGCCTGTGTGGATGTGCTCTTCTGTGATCTGTGCTAGATTGTCTGGTCCTGCTCTGGAAGGAGGGTTGGACTCAACAATCTTGGTTCACTTCCAAACCCTCACATCCTGTGAGCCTGTGATCATCCCATTCAGTGCACCTCCACTGAAGAGGGCTCAGTCTCCAGATCTGCTCAGTCTTCGGGTTGTTAATGAGGATTTAGTAACCAGAATCCCAGTTAGATGCATAACTGAGCCTCTTAAAGACTGAACCTCTTAAAGACAATTTATTCCCTGGTACTTGGGCTGGCAACATCAAACTAGTTTTTTATGGGCCAATGCGGACAACACGGATGCAGATGTAGGTGAACAAGAGCACCTGAATAATGCTGTGCTTGACGTGAAGAAGGATGTTGGGAAGAAAGGCTCTTCCTCCCCTAAGCAAGCCTCTAGCACATCTTGTTCTACTCCTGCTGCTTAAGCCTGCTGTGCACTGAGCATCAGCATACATCAGATTTGAGGATTTGGGCTATGAAACATAACCTGTACTGAGACACAAACAGGCACCAGTCTCTCCTGACAGTGAAAAACTAACATGAAGGAAAATCACTTTTGTCTTATCTAAGGGTTTCTAAATACTGGCAGTTTAAGTGTTCACCTGAAATGTTCAGGGGGTTCTTTGAAAGGTTTTTGTGTGCTGCTGGTCACAGTGTCCTTGCGCTCCTCCACAGTTACGAACAGTACAAAGACATTTTCACCTGTGAAGGATTTACCATTTATTGTGTGAGGCCATAAAAGGCACCAAGGAAGACTTTCAAAAAGCACCGAGGTGATTTAAAGACCGAGTCCTATTTTCAAGTAACCTTATAAAGGATTTTAAGTTAATCAGGTTTCCAGAATGCCTGGACTCTTCCAAAAATGTAGACTCCAGGTTTTAAATCACACAGACACTTTTAATAACTTAACTTACTCTAATTAACTTCTTATTTTGAGGTTAGTACAATTAAGCACGACCAGGACCAAAATGGTCTCTGCATACTAATCAGTCACTGTCTCCCTGCTGCTGAATGTAACACCTGAGGAGATGTCCTAAAAATTCGCCATCAATTCAGAGCCACAGAAACTGATAGATCAGTTCTTGGAGAGAAACAAATCAGCAATACCTATTTCAGCTCACTGCTTTCTTAGGAATACTTAACCACCAGGAAAACTCTGCTTGCTTGGGATTTAAGATAAAGAACTGCATCCCCAATGAGGTTATAAAATGACTTTTCTTTTAATTCGGACATCCTTCAACTACCCTCCCCAGACTGCATAAACACAGGCAGTTCAAAGGACTTCAAAAGCAGAAGGCAAACTGAAAATGCCCCAGGAAGCTGCTCCGCTTCTCCTCCTGCCTTCCCCTCAGGAGTGATGCAGCAGGAGTTTCTCTACAGTAGCATCTCTAAGTGTTGACAAGGAAGCTGGCTGAAAACTCCAAGTTTCCAAGCTGCATGAAAACACACACCTCACCTAATTCTGCAGCTTTTTAGCAAAGACAGTTCACTACCTCAGTCATAGTTACTTGGGGGGAATATTTTATTAACCCTTCAATACCTCAGTCGTAGGTACTTGGGGGGGGATATTGTATTAACCCTTCAATACCTCAGTCATAGTTACTTGGGGGGAATATTTTATTAACCCTTCAATACCTCAGTCGTAGGTACTTGGGGGGGGATATTGTATTAACCCTTCAATACCTCAGTCATAGTTACTTGGGGGGAATATTTTATTAACCCTTCAATACCTCAGTCGTAGGTACTTGGGGGGGAAATATTGTATTAACCCTTCAATACCTCAGTCATAGTTACTTGGGGGAATATTTTATTAACCCTTCAATATCTCAGTCACAGTTACTTGGGGGGAAATATTGTATGAACCCTTCAATACCTCAGTCATAGTTACTTGGGGGGGAATACTCTATTAACCTTTCAATACCTTAGTCATAGTTACTTGGGGAAATATTGTATTAACCCTTCAATACCCCAGTCATAGTTACTTGGGGGAAAGATTGTATTAAGCCTTCAATACCTCAGTCATAGTTACTTGGGGGGAAATACTGTATTAAGCCTTCAATACCTCAGTCACAGTTAATTGGGGGGGAAATACTTTATTAATCCCTAAGCTCTTTATATCTGCTTGATCACACTGGAGTGCTCAGGCAGCCCTTCAAAAAGAAACGTTGTTGGGTTTCTACTGCTGCATGATACTACAGAGAAGTCCATAATCAAGAATGTGTAGTGAATGTATTGCTCTCAGTGATGGGCAGGACTAATTGTGTGTTACCTCACTGACCATCACTGGTCTGGATGGAGATGTCTCCCCTTTGGTAGATGTGGGAAGGGAGGCAGCGAGGCCACAGCTAACTGGTTCTGCACCTGCCAAACTTGCTTGGCCTTTGAGCCCAGGGCTGCTTAGGAGGATGCTCCCCAGCCAGGCATCTTGTGGCCTGTTCTGAGCCCGCACCAACCACTTCTGCTTAAGGCCACAGCTTTGCAGAATCAGTTTGCAACACAAAGCCAACAGCAGCCAAGCCTTTTGCTAAAAGCCATCCTTCGAAATGGAGTTAAAAGGATCAGAAATTAAAATCCAGCTTGTCAGTGTGCTGGTATGAACTAATTGGAGGATTTGAGTGAGAAAATTAGACTATATGCTGAGAGAGGAAAATAGATGATGCTACTCCACTCACAGCTTTACTGAGAAAGAAAAAAAAAAAAGTTTTAAGAGTTGTAACTCAAATATAGATAAGTCAGAGTGCTCCAGGCCTCTCTGGGCTGTGGCTGCTTTCTTGCATGGCTCCTTTGTCCCTGCCTTTTGTAGCTAATTCTCAATAATTCCACTAACTTCTTTTCCTGCTGCTAACCCCCTTGGCCGATTACTTTTGCTCATCTGCCGCATCAAAAATGGTGAGATAGGATTGGGGAAGGGGGGAAAGGTGGTAGGGGTGGTTAGAAACCCCTCTTAGGGATTTTGATCTCTGGGAGGGTTGTGGTGTTTCTCTATTACCTTTTCACTGTATATACCTGTAAATATCTGTTATACATTGTAAATACCTGCTTGTATATTGAGCATTGCTGTAAATATAAAGCTTCATTTATCAACTTCCAGCTTTCTGAGTCCTAGCCTGGGTTATATCAAAGGGTGGGGGTGGGGGCAGGTAACTGCTAAACCACCACAGTCAGAATCCAAGAAATTACCTTATATCTGAGGATAACTTGTTCTAGTTAAGACCAGGATACACAAACAATAAAACCAGGTGTAATTTCCAACAGGCTTTAATAACCTTTGCTACCAAAAAAAAAAAAAACAACCCCAAAAAACCAAAACCCCTGACTTTAGCTATTTGTTTAAACTTAACTAAAAAGATACTAAGGTAGGTGCCATTAGCAGAACATGTGAAAGATTTTGGTCGTCCAGCTACAGGGGCCTGGCTTTGAGTCTGCTTGTCAAACTGTACACTCCAAATTAGTGCACCCAAAATTGCCAGCCAACTTTGAAAATCTCAGTCTCAGGTGCTTTGTTTTGTTTTTCTTTCTCCTTGACCTTTGTTCAACTCTGACAATTTTTTTCTTTCCAGAGCATCAGAGCACTGAGAAGAGAAGAAAGAAAATCAGCTTCAGAGTTCAGTCCTACACATTCGTGCCAGGAGATCAAGAGCTACGGCTTGAAGCCACGAGATAAAAGCAAAGCAATATGCTCACAGCCACAGACTCGATGAATGAAACCATGACACAAAACCCTGTAGGTCAGACAGATCATGCAGAGTAGGCACAGCAAGAGAGAAGGAAATGGTAGTTTAAATGTATTACTGATTCCACGGTATTTTGCCTCTCTGTCTGGTTTGCTGCCTATAAAAAAGGGCTCTCCTGAAAGGCTCTCTGGAAAGATTTTTGAAAGCTTGCTGTAAAAATCACTAACTCCAGGGTAAAATGTTTTCACCAGGGCTGCCATAAAGGCGCAGAGTAGTCAACAGACTTGAGCGGTTTTAAAGAGGGTGAAGACCTAAGACAAAAAAGAATCATTGGCAGCAGGAGTAGGGAAGTGACTGTGCCCTCACTCAGCTCTGGTGAGGCCACAGCTGGAGTCCTGGGTTCAGTCCATCACAATATAGAGAAGACATTTCTTTCTGCACCATTCAACCAGGCTCTGAAGATCTAAAGCTTTTCTAACATATTAAATACCCCTTTTCTATTTTTTAGGTGAAAAAGAGTCATGAAAACATTGAATTTGGTTTATGTATGACACTGATGTTTGAATACTTTTCCTATTTTTTAAGCTATTTCAAGAGCAGAGTTCTCTGAAGAGGGTAGAAAAGTTCCAGAACGTTGAAGTTTTCAAACACAGCACTTAGATAAAACTAAAACACAGATTTGCAAGGGGAAGGAGATGAATCTGATGAGCCCACTGCACACAGTATTCCAGCATTCTTGACACTTAGGAACGAAAAAAATCTGTACCTTGCTTCACAAACACTCAAGCTAAGCAGAGTCAGGTTTTTGGAAGGGTAGCACAGCTTTGCCTTTACAGTATTTAGAAAGCATTCTGAATTTGGAATGACATTAGCTGCCTTTTGTTGATGCAGCATCTGCTTCTCTCATAAAACAAGAGGTATGTGTGTGCCATTAACATCTCTGCGGCCAAATTTTTATTTCATGCTGCACATATGTGGCTGTGATCAGGAATTCAAATTAAGACACTGGCATAGGGAGCTACTTAGGTCTCAAATGTTTCTTAGCCCCAAATATATGTGTGCTAGGCTGCAGCAAAAGCAGCGTGGCCAGCAGGGCAAGGGAGGGGATTCTGCCCCTTTGCTCTGCTCTCCTCACACCCCACCTGCAGCACTGTCTGCAGTTCTGGAGCCCCCAACACAAGAAGGACATGGAAGTGTTGGAGCCAGTGCAAAGGAGGCCACCAAGATGATCAGAGGGCTGCAGCAGCTCTGCTCTGAGGACAGGCTAAGAGAGTTGGGCTCTTATGCCTGGAGAAAAGAAGGCTTCCAGGAGACTTTATAGTAGCCTTCCAGGATCTGAAAGGGGCTACAGGAGGGCTGTGGAGGGACTATTGACAAGGTCTTGTAATGACAGGATGAGGAGGAATGGGTTTAAAGTGTCAGAGGGGAGATTTAAGGGGGATATTAAGAGGAAGTTGTTTGCAGTGAGGGTGGTGAGGCAGTGGAACAGGTTGCCCAGGGAGGTTGTGTCTGCTCCCTCCCTGAAGGTGTTCAAAACCAGGCTGGATGAGGCCTTGAGCAATTTGTTCTAGTGGGAGGTGTCCCTGCCTAAGGCAGGGGGTTGGAACTGGATGAGCTTTAAGGTCCCTTCCAACCTAAACCATTCTATGATTCCATATCTAAAGAAAATTAAACACATGTAAAGTCCTTGGTAATGAAAAGTCTGCACATTAGGTTTTTCTGTTTCTTTCTTGTAATAGAAATAATATACAGATTTGATACAACACTTCAGTTCTACAGGAAGAGAAAAAAACCTAGTAAGAAACTTAAAAGCATTGCCATCAAGAATATAAAGCCAACCTCATGAGGTTCAACAAGGCCAAGGGCAAGGTCCTGCATCTGGGTTGAGGCAATCCCTCTCCCTTCCTTTCTTGGGGAAGCTGCAAGTACCCCAAACTTGACTCTTTTACTCTTAACCTCCCCTGCCCTTGATCTTCTCAAGTACACAAAGAAAGGGATAAACCTTCCCTCTATGGAGACATCATGAAAATAAATGCATGAATATTTGTGAAACTCTTGGATGCTTTATAGGGGGAGAATTACAAACAAATCCCATGAGGGCATCAATCATTAGTGCAGTAGCACAGTCTTTGAAGGCAGTGCACTGAGTAAGTCATGAGGCTTCACACCGAACATGGAGAAACCCAAACACTGGGTTGCTCCTCATTAAGACTCAGACTCTCAAAGATATTTTAAGTGCCCAAACCCTGCTGAGAGGCAGAGCTTCTTAAGTGGGCATCTTTTATCTTGAATAAAACAGTAAAGCTGAAATAAAAGTTGTATATAAGGATGTACTTATAGGTTGCAGTGTAAGGCACTGTCGGTTAAAGGCTGCATCAGAATACAAGTGCACAAGATTGGGGGCATAAATAAACATTGCTCAAGCAATTTTACTTACTGCACTGACCAGCATCAGGTTGACTTTGCAACAGCTGTAACCTTTAGAAGGCACTAAAACCAGCAGTGGGGCAGCTGCTGGTATTTTGGCTCGGAAACATGTGAATGGTAAGGGCCAGGCAGACTCAGCTCTGACCACAGGCCATTTGTGAGCAAAGGCACTCTGCTGCCAAACTGCACTAGTGAGCAATCCCAACTTCAGCAGATCCTTAAATCCTAATTTGTTTCAGGTTGACTTGACACAGCTACGTTTCAGCTCCTGCTGTTAGTGATAGTGGTACAACCAGGGAAATAGACCCATCTGAATCTGCCCACACAGGCAATGACTGTGAGCATCTATGTGCTAATGGATTTCTTTTTTTTTTCTTGTTGTTTCTGCTCTGGAGTGTGAAGACATTAAAATTTATCTCTATCACAAACATCATGAATGAGTATTTAGATTTTTCTAGTAGGGTTCTGTGGGTTTTTTGTTTACATTGTATGACTGAACATTTTACCTAGACAGTAATGGTTTTTCTAAACTCTTCAGTCTTAGCCTACATTTTAAAATGCTGAACAGTGCTGTGGATGTAGCTAGGTGTGGTGGAAGGCCAAAATAGGCCAAATTAGGCCTGAACATGTCCTGGTTTGCCCAGACATGTTTTTAGCTCTCCCTCCTTCTGCTGAAGGGGGAGACAACAGCTGGAAAGGAAGACAAAAGGTCCTGGTGCCTTCTTTTCTGTCCAAACTTGTTTACAGGGTATCTGCATGTGTTTATACAGTTCTTCATGTTCTGCCCTGAAAAGTTAAAAGTAAGCCCTGGCTTTACCTAATTTGGTTAAGTTTGGCTAACTGCCATTCTGATTGGCTGACCTGTCCCCTTGCCTTACCCTTCTTCTGCCTCAATGTGCTCTCTGCTCCCACCATGCTCTGCAATGTTCTGCTCACTACATCATAACAAGCCCTGATGCTTTGGGTTTGTCTACCTGGAAACCTGCTGTGTCTCAGGTTTACCAGGGAATGGGCTCTAATTGCCTTCCCCCAATAGGCTTGCTTAGCCAGCCTGATATTGTGCCAAGCTCACACATCTGCAAGACACAGAAGCATAAATCACAGAACAGGTTAGGTTGGAAGGGACCTTAAAGATCATCCAGTTCCAACCCCTGCCACAGGCAGGGACGCCTCCCACTAGAACAGGTCACTCAAGGCCTCATCCAACCTTGCCTACACCTGCAAGCCTCCACGCCAAGTCTGGAGCCAAGAGGAACCAGAGACCATCTAACTTCCTCCCAGCACCCTGTCAAGAGCCTGGGAAGGATCAGAAGCCTCTCACCGGCTGTCAAGACAACAACAGAACTATGAAAATTATGCATTTTTAAATTTTACTAATAGAATTTATCATTTTGCTATTGTGCTCTATCTCCTCCACAAATGACAAACCGCTGTGACATATGAATCAGTCTCACATCTATGCACCAGATAGGTTCACTTTGTGATTAATGATGTTTAAATGCTGCCTTCACACTCCTCCTACTTCTAAAAACTGCCTAATTATTACAGTCGTAGAAAAACCTTTCAAGTAAAAAAAGGAAATTGGAGAAAACATTTCTGGTTTAGAATCTCATTGATAATTTGAGAAATATTTTGTATCTACTGGACAATGGGCCCAGCTTAGGGAACTTTCAGGTTTGAGAATTCTCATTTCATTTATGGCTCAGCACATATCATGGCAGAAAAAAAGATCCACTTTAATGGGGTGCCTCAGAAAAAAAAACAAAACATCAAAATGCAAAAAAATAAAACGCAAAATATGAAAGAAAATTCAAAGATTATAGTTTTATGATGAAAAACCTTTTAATTCTAGATACTGTGAAGCAGAAGTTCTCACTAATCCTGTCTTGTGCTTCTTCATGTAACATTTGTCAGTAGAGTGAAAGAAATCTTTTAAGTCAGAACGAGGCACTCTCAGCATTTCAGGTTCTTCTGTCTCCTCAAGGAATTATGCAGAGACACAGAGCACCTTCAGCATAACCTTGCTGTCTTACTAAGAAGAAGATTCTTTCCTGACAGGAGACATAATTTGGCTTAACAACATGATGAAAAAAAAGAGACAAAGGAATACAAGTACAGAACTAAACATCTGTAATGTCTCTGCACAGTTGTGCCCCCCAACACCCTTCTTTCTAAACTGGAGAGATATGGATTTGATGGGTGAGCTTCTCAGTGGATAAGGAACTGGCTGAATGAGGTCATACAAAGAGTGGTCAATGGCTTGCAGGTCAGATGGAGATGAGTGACAACTGCTGCCCTTCAAGGGTCTGTACTCAAGCAGCACTATACAATATACAATCACAGAATGGTTTAAGTTGGAAGGGACCTCAAAGATCATTCAGTTCCAACCCCACTGTGCCATAGGCAGGGGCACCTCCCACTAGATCAGGATGCTCAAGACCTCATCCAACCTGGCTTTGAACACCTCCAGGGAGGGAGCAGCCACAACCTCCCTGGGCAACGTGTGCCAGTGTCTCACCACCCTCACTGTGAAGAACTTTCTCCTAACATCCTGTTTCAATCTCCCCTCTGACAGTTTAAACCCATTCTTCCTCATCCTGTCATTACAAGACCTTGTCAATAGTCCCTCCCCAGTCCAACTCTCTCAGCCTGTCCTCATAGCAGAGCTGCTGCAGCCCTCTGATCATCTTGGTGGCATCCTCTGCACTGTTCTGTTGGACATGGCTCCAACAGTTCCATGTCCTTCTTGTGTTGGGGGCTCCAGAACTGCACACAGTACTCCAGTGTAATCTGCAAATCTTTGCATTACAGTAGTTTCTGGAACAATGTATTTTTAAAAAGGAAAGAATTTAGTTTGTTTTCTGTGCTTTGGTCTTCTGGATTGTGAGAAGTGAAATTATAACAGTAATTAAAATTATGTATTTTAATATTCATTTTAATGAGAAGCTTCATAATACCAACAAAGGTTTATATGATCTGCTTCTCCATTATTTTTAGATTTTGCAATTTGCTTCTTCAATGAAGAGTAAAAATTTGATTTAGATAAACACAATTATTTACATTCTTTCGGCAAATGTTTCTCAGATGAACTGGAAAACAATTACACTCTGGAAACCCAAAGGAATAACAAAATCCTTGCAAACACCAATCCATACAGAGAATTTTGATTAGCTTTTGCTCTCCTTCATTAAAGACAGCCCTGTCCATCTTCTGACTCATTCAAGAGAGTACGTTCTTGCATGTTACCCTCTTTAGCTTTCAAGTTATAAATGTGCCCAGAGTCCTGCAATGTAGGGTAGCTCAAATGTCCTAGCTCTACAATATCTGAGTTGCCATTCACTATCACTCTTCATCATTGCTCATTCACATTATTTTAAAAACACATTATCAATTTGTAAGCAAATGTAGGTATTTTACTTATTGACTCTTCCAGTTCTTTTATACTTCTCCATTCTTCTCCTAAGGTACTGCTAAGAAGGCTTCCAGTGAAGAGCTGCACTTGGAATTCATTGCTAGAGGGTCCAGAGGAGGACCATGAAGATGATCAGAGGGCTGCAGCACCTCTGCTCTGAGGACAGGCTGAGAGAGTTGGGGTTCTTCAGAATGGAGAAGAGAAGGCTTCAAGAAGACTTCATAGTAGCCTTCCAATATCTGAAGAGGGCCTACAGGAAGGCTGGGAAGAAACTATTGACAAGGTCTTTTAATGACAGGACAAAGGGTAATGGGTTTAAACTGGCAGAGGGGAGATTTAAACTGGATGTTAGGAGGAAGTTGTTTGCAGTGAGGGTGGTGAGACACTGGAATGGGTTGCCCAGGGAGGTTGTGGCTGCTCCCTCCCTGGAGGTGTTGAAGGACAGGTTGGATGAGGCTTTGAGCGACCTGATCTAGTGGGAGGTGTCCCTGCCTATGGCACAGGGGGGTTGGAACTGGATGATCTTTGAGGTCTCTTCCAACCTAAACCATTCTATGATTCTATCCTTCCTCATTCCCTCTTTCACTCTGCTAGTAAGGACATCTCACTTAGAATAATCAGATACAGATATTCTTTGCAAAGGAGGTATTTTTCCATAACCTAAACCACAAGCTGTAGTAATCATATCTAATTTAAAGCCTTTTGATGAGCTCTTGGAGCAGATGACAACACTCAAACCTTAGAAGACGTTTATTAATTTGAGTCACATTTTATGAGGCACAGCATACAACACAAAACTAAAGCCTTACAGACAGAATAGAAATATATAAAACCCCAGAATCACAGAAACATCCAGGTTGGAAAAGACCAAGTCAGGATCACCAAGTCCAACCTAGCACCCTACTCTACAAGATTCACCTTAAGCCACATCCCTAAGCACCACATGCAAATGGCCCTTAAACACATCCAGGGTTGGTGACTCCACCACCTCCCTGGGCAGCTCATTCCAGTGCCTGACCACTCCATGAAAAACTTTTTCCTAAAATCTGATATAAAACTACCCAGTCTCAGCTTGAGGCCGTTCCAATTGTTCTATCTCCAATTACCTATGAGAAGAGCCCAGCAGCAGCCTCTCCACAATATCCCTTCAGGTAGTTGTAGACAGCAATGAGGTCTCCCCTCAGCCTCCTCTTTTTCAAACACCCTCAGCTGCTCTTCATAAGACTTATTCTCATAAGATGCCACTAAAATATTAAAATTGTTAACCAGAGGGTTGGGAGGCTAAGAAACACCAAAATTATAGACTATAGACCAGTTTTGTGTAGTAGAAACAAACACCACCACAACCACAATTAAGCAATGCTTACAGAAGGTAAAGAGTTTCTAGAGATTTACAGCTGAAGTCTGAAACAGTCAGAGGAGTTGCAGGCTATAAATGAATAAATATAGCTAGGTACAGTAGAACTGAGTAAATGAATCAATGTTTTAAGTCTTGTATGTTGAAAAAGAAATCATCATTTACACATCTATATGTCAAAGTCTGTTCTGCTGGAACGCTGCTGAGTCATTCAGTGTTCATCTGCTAAGTATCCTTCCTCATGCAGAACTTCTTCTGACACAAAACACTTTTGCAAACAAAAGTCATCTATGCTGGGCTGAACCAAAGAGAAAAGTGCACTGCTCAGTCCTGTGAGGGTGGGGTCACAGTTTTTGGGAGCACTAAGCTGTGCTCGTAATGAGTGCCAGATGCACCTTTGTACAGTCCAGTCAACAGCTTGATGCTTTTGGTAACTTCTTTAACCACCCTGGTCTTAAGAGTTCAGTGACTGGTGAGAGCCTGGAATGGGTTGCCCATGGAGGTGGTTGGGGCCACATCCCTGGAGGTGTTTGCAGCCAGGCTGGATGAGGCTGTGGGCAGCCTGATCTAGGGTAGGGTGTCCCTGGGCAAGGCAGGGGGGTTGGAACTAGATGATCCTTGTGGTCCCTTCCAACCCTGACTGATTCTATGATTCTAAGATCACAAAAAATGACTGAAGCACAAATTCAAATAGGGCCCAAAGGAGGTGTTATCACCCAAGCTTTGCAAACTCCAAGAACATCCTCACAACTGCTGTGTCTGCAGACCAGCGTACACGTTAAGGGTAAGGGCGGTTAGGCAACTTCAAGTTGTGACTTCCTTCCACTTAAATAAAACTGATCAAAGGACACAGTTCATTTTGTGTAGATTTCCTTGAACTGGAGAAGCTGTGGTCTACTTGAGTTTTAGCTACCTGCCACTTGCCTGTGAAAATGCTAGCATCTGAAGAGATGGAAGCACAAGCTGGCAGGGGCATAAAGCAATGCCACCAGTTACAGTGAGAACTGCATTAAGAATGCTTTGCTGAACTAGTCACCCTTCTCTAACCTTTGCTGCATGAAGATTAAAAGAGAATGGTGATGAACACATGCTGATTTCCTGATGGGAATGCAACTGTCAAATCTTTACAAACACTGACTTGCAAAAGCTAAAGATCATGCAACTTCCAGAAAAAAAAAAAAAAAAGTACTGCTGAGTGAAAACAGGGGCAGAGTGACAAATAGGAGGAAAGAAAACAATTGCAAGGAACTCTAAAGGTAGCTAAGGAGTTCAGCTTCTGAGTGCTTTCCCTTTAGAGATTTTGGGAGGAATAATAAACTGCAGCAGTACAGGTTGGGAGGTGATCTGCTGGAGAGCAGCCCTGTGGAGAAGGACCAGGGAGTGCTGGTGGAGAACATCCACGGCACAGAAATGTGCCCTAGTGGCCAAGAAGGCCAATGGGATCTTGGGATATATCAGGAAGAGTGTGTCCAGATTAAGGGAGGTTTTCCTCCCCCTCTACTCTGCCCTGCTGAGATCCCCTCTTGAATATTGCCTTTGGTTTTGGGCTCCCCAGTTTGAGAGGGACAGGGATCTGCTGGAGAGGGTCCAGCGGAGAGATTTGAGGATGCTGAGGGTAGTGGAGCACTGCCTGATGAGGAGAGGCTGAGGGACCTGGGGCTGCTTAGTCTGGACAAGAGAAGACTGAGAGGGCATTTAATATATGTTTATAAATAGTGGAAAGGCCAGAGAAATTACTAAGCTGATTCTGTGAATCACTGGCGCTGATGGTTGGCAACCACTAACAAGCTGATATTCAGCAACATGAATTCAGATAGAAGAGATCAAGATCAGTAAATGGAAACTGAAATCTCACGTGCTGCAGCTAAATTAACTTGGGCAATAGCTGGAATTCTCAGTAGAGAGCTAGCATATATGTATTTCCCCCATCCCTGGAGGTGGTCAAGACTGGATGAAGCACTTAGTGCCATTGGATAGGACTGGGTGATAGGTTGCACTGCATGTCCAGAGGAGGGCCATGAAGATGATCAGAGGGTTGGAGCACCTCTGCTCTGAGGACAGGCTGAGAGAGTTGGGGCTCTTCAGCATGGAGAAGAGAAGGCTTCCAGAAGACCTTACAGTAGCCTTCCAATATCTGAAAGGAGCCTACAGGAAGGCTGGGGAGGGACTATTCACAAGGTCTTGTAATGACAGGACAAGGAGGAATGGGTTTAAAGTGGCAGAGAAGAGATTGAAACTGGATGTTAGGAGGAAGTTCTTCACAGTGAGGGTGGTGAGACACCGGCACAGGTTGCTCAGGGAGGCTGTGGCTGCTCCCTCCCTGGAGGTGTTCAGGACCAGGTTGGATGAGGCCTTGAGTGACCTGTTCTAGTGGGAGGTGTCCCTGCCTATGGCACAGTGGGGTTGGAACTGGATGAGCTCTGAGGTCTCTTCCAACCAAAACCATTCTAAGGTTCTATGATCTTGGAGGTCTCTTCCAACCTGGCTTATTCTGTTCTGTTCTATTCTATTCTGAAATACATAAGCCTCTCTGATATGGTCAAACTTCATCTTCTCTATTTAGTCTACTTTAGTGAAGTATGTGAAAACAAACTACAGATCTGCAAACCTTTAAATCCAAGCTCTACTTTCAAGACTTTCAATGTATTCCAGTTGTCTCTTAATGCATTTTTATTTGTACCCCAAGCAAATCACAACCTACAAGGTGCAACTCTAACTCAGGTCATTACGTGAACTCTCGTTAGTCAAACTTCATCTTCTCTAGTCTACTTTAGTGAAGTGTGTGAAAACAAACTACAGATCTGCAAACCATTAAATCCAAGCTCTACTCTACTTTCAAGACTTCCAATGTATTCCAGTTGCATTTTTATTTGTACCCCAAGCAAATCACAACCTATCAGGTGCAGCTCTAACTCAGGTCATTACTTGAACTCTCATTAGTCTTTTGAATCAGGCTGCTGTGATCTGATGTCCAACTACTGCAAATGTTGAGAAGAAACTCTTGGCGACTTCAAGGAAAAGATCAAGACACAAAAATTTGCCTGTGAAAATACGAGAGAGTCTTTGGACTGTCTGGATTTTCTCATCCTGAAAGGCAAGTGTCCTACTGATACTTTTATCATGACTGAGCAGTTCTGGCTTCAGGAATCACTGCAGTTTGAAGGACAACAAGATCATTAAAAAATTCAAACTGTGACACTGAAAACAAATATGTATCAGGTATGACTTCATCTCACTGAAGGAAAAAAAAAAATCCCTAACACTAACCCCGAAAACCACAAAATCAGCTATGAGAAATCCCAGTATTGTGTTTTAAAATAAAGAGAATTACTCTCAATAATAAAGGCACATGAAGCCTGCCTTTCCACATTTGCCTGTTGTTATATCAGCTCATCAATTTCTTTCATTTCATTACTATTACATTTTAAAAGTACACTTCCTAACTTGTTCATCCATTAGCTCCACTTAGCTACAGTTTTAGGATGCCAAGCAACAATCCCTCTAGTGCCAGCTCCGTGATTGTGAGCAATAGGGAGATCAGCTCTCATGGAAATGAAATCACAACAGATCTTTATTGTTAAATAGGCAACCCCGAGGTGTTTTCTTAGATGTACACTCTGGAATTTGTAATTGTATTCATCCTGAATTAAAATCATTTCTTAAGTGCATGACTGTTATTCCAGATCAGCCTCTGTAAGAAGCAATTCATAGAACTGCCATCTTACATAAGCTATTTTTAAAGCTGCCTGACTTACTATGCAATGATGTTTTAAACAAAAAAAAAAAACCAAAACCCAAAAACCTTCAGAAGAAACTGCAACAGGAACACAGCATGCAAGAGCTGTTGAACTTTCCTGCAGGATTCATTTAAAATAAAAAACATATTTGATATCAACCACTGCACCATAGATTTTTTTTTTTCAAAATCTGTATTTATTCCTATTAACATTTAATAAGCTCATTAAATATTAAGCTAACATTATTTACTAGATGTCAGGAAGTGCTCTTTCAATATATATATTATAGAAGCAAAGTTTTTAAGATACTATAGGGAATAAACCCAGCATGATACACTAGGAAATATCAAGCAAATGTCAAGTACAACTCCCCGAGCAGCAGAGTGGCCATTACTTAATTATTCTTTCTTGTTTTTATCTACTGACTGCTTGAACAAAAGGTTAAAAGGAAATAGACCAAATCAGCCAGGGTTGGAAGAGACCACAAGGATTATCCACCAGCCCAAATCCCCCTGCCATGGGCAGGGACACCTCACACTAGATCAAGCTGTCCAGAGCCTCATCCAGCCTGGCCTTAAACACTTCCAGGAGTGAGGCTTCCACCACCTCCCTGGGCAACTCCTTCCAGGCTTTCATCACTCTCATGCTGAACAACTTCTTCCTAACATCCAGTCTGAATAGACCATTTCTAGCTTTGTTCCATTGCCCCCAGTCCTATCACTACCTGCAGCCTAACACAGATCAGAAAAATCAGATGATCACAGAGTTTAAGCTCTGAAAATATCATACTGGGTCACAAATTTATTTTTCTTTTTATTTCTTATAAAGATAAACCCCCAACCACTGTTCTGCACAGGATGGAATCAATAAAGAACAGATGCATATAATTAGAATAGCATAGAACATAATAGGAATAGACTAGAATATAGAATAGACTAGAATATAGAATAGACTAGAATATAGAATAGACTAGAATATAGAATAGAATAGACTAGAATATAGACTAGAATATAGACTAGACTAGACTAGAATAGAATAGAATAAGCCAGGTTGGAAGAGACCTCCAAGCTCATCCAGTCCAACCTATGACCCAGCCCTATCCAATGGCACTAAGTGCTCCATCCAGTCTTTTCTTGAACAACTCCAGGCCTCAAGATATCTCTTGCTAAAATACAGGACTTCCCAAACAGCAGGAAGAAAGGAAATTCTGGTCTCTGTCTATCCCCTGCATCCATTCACCACAGTACTGACAGGCAAATGTTCACAGAGTCAACCAGGCTGGAAAAGACCTCTAGGATCATCGAGTCCAACCTAGCACCTAACCTTTCTCATTAACTAACCCATGGCACTAAGTGCCTCATCCAGCCTCCTCTTAAACACCTCCAGGGATGGGGACTCCACCACCTCCCTGGGCAGCCCATTCCAATGCCAATCACTCTTACTGGGAAGAACTTTCTAACATCCAGCCTGAAGCTGTGTCCTCTTGTTCTGTCCCTGCATGCCTGGGTGAAGAGACCAACCCCACCTGGCTCCAACCTTTCAGGTACTTGATTCCTGGAAGAGTGCAGGAAACACCCATGGCATTTTGAGGTGCTGTTAAACAGCTCTGGTTCCACTGGCAGCTAGCTTCACACTGCTGCGTGACTCCTCTTTCTGCCTTGCTGTTAACTGCTGGGATTTCAAACGTGCTCAGATGCCATTTGCATACTGCATGATGGCCAAATGCAGTGGCTGCATATAGCCTCTGCTCTGCTTAAGACTCCAGAATGCTTTAATCATACTTCTGGCTCTCCAGAAGATCCTTACAGCAGTGAGGGATTAAGCCATATGCTGATTTTCCATTTTGCCTGTGAAGTTTTAACACAGCCCTTGGACTGCAAGTGCAGAGGAACTGATTGCCAACATTACAGATTACTAAACCCCAAAAGTCTGCGTTCACTCAACACTGTCATGGAGTTTATCAGTCTTCCTTAAATCCCAATCTGAGCCATTTCCCACCTTTGCAGAATAGCAACAGGTCTCTGCAGGAAAGGGCAGTTCCTTCTCCTCTCATCCATGAGTGGATGGCTCTGGAATTCAGGATCCCAGCCTGTAGCCACGGAGAAGGAATCCCAGGGGTCTCTTCCATTTCTCACATGACTATCACTGTCTTTAAGTAAGGAAATTTGCCCTGCTTCCCCTCAACAACATTAGGTTGTAATCTGCAAGTAAAACATTATTCCACCTCATCCCTCACCCCCATTTTTAAGTAAGACAAATCACCTGTGCCAAATCATGATGTCCTTTGTCCTGACTACAAGATCCTCCCATTTGTAAGATTCCATCTATGCAAAACAAAACGTAAAACTAAAGTCAGCATATGCTTGCATTCTTTCCAAATTAATAATGGAGACAGAACAAGGCTGTTCCCAGCACCATATGCTTTGCTGGCTGTCCCTAGATCACTGTCTTATCTTGTAGTCTCAAAAACTGTTAACTTCCACCCCCCCCCAACCCCCCTCAAATGATAGAATGGCTTGATTCCAGCTACTGCAAATTCAGGGCAGACAGCATCAGATGCTACATAGACCCACAAAGGTTGTATCTCCTCTCATTTCTTCCAGATAGGCCATATTTTTTCTTGTTTTTCTGAAGTGTGATGAAAATCATTGAGAGAGTCTTCAACTTCTCAGTACGTGAGTGTTACAGGCACAAATTCTACACAAAGAAACAAAGCGTGGATGGGATTTACTTATTGCCAGAAACAGAAAAGCTGGGGAGGGACTTTTTAGGCTCTCAGGTAGTGAGAGGACTAGGGGGAATGGAGCAAAGCTTAAGGTGGGGAGATTCAGCCTGAACGTGAGGAGGAAGTTGTTCAGCATGAGAGTGGTGAGGCCCTGGAATGGGTTGCCCAGGGCAGGTGGCTGGGGCCACATCCCTGGAGGGGTTTAAGTCAGGTCTGGATGAGGCTCTGAACAGCCTGATCTAGGGTAGGGTGTCCCTGAGCATGTCAGTGGGGTTGGAACTAGATGATCCTTGTGGTCCCTTCCAACCCTGACTGATTCTACAATTCCTCAGAAAATTACAGACATACCTTCTTGTTAATACTAATTTTCATGCAAAACTAACTGAAACAGGAAGAATTAGGGCTAATCAACTGATTTATTCTTGGCATTTTGTTGTCAGCTTTTGTTACAGGGCAGTGATTGCAACGGCCAGGAAAAAAAACCTTCCTATTTTAATCCTGAACAGACCAGGTTGTATCAGTGCAACAAGAAAGAAGCTGGAGAACAGACCAGGTTGTATCAGAGTAACAAGCAAAAAGATGGAGGAGAAGAGATCAGGTTTTAACAGGTTGTATCAGTACAACAAACAAAAAGATGGAGGAGAAGAGACCAGGTTTTAACAGGTTGTATCAGTACAACAAACAAAAAGATGGAGGAGAAGAGATCAGGTTTTAACAGGTTGTATCAGTACAACAAACAAAAAGATGGAGGAGAAGAGACCAGGTTGTATCAGTGCAACAAGCAAAAAGCTTGAGGAGAGCAGACCAGGTTGCATCCGTGCAACAAGCAAAAAGCTTGAGGAGAGCAGACCAAGTTGCATCAGTGCAATATGCAAAAAGCTTGAGGAGAGCAGACCAGGTTGTATCAACGCAACAAGCAAAAAGCTTGAGGAGAGCAGACCAGGTTGTATCAGTGCAACAAGCAAAAAGCTGGAGTAGCTCACTGCTGAGCCCCTGTGTAAGAAGGATGGGAACATGAGTGAACATGAGGACAAGCTATGAAAGGCTGCTCTTTGCCATGGCAATGAGATTGGCTAAGGCCCTTCATAACTGGAGAAAAGAAAATGCTACGCTGCTATTTAAAAACTGGTGCCACAACAACTCAGGATACCACAGGCTTTGGCACCTGGAAAAATCAGAGAGTAAGTTGTCTTCAAATGCACTCCTAGGCAGATGAATTAGAAGTATGCTGGGAATAAGAGGGGTAATCGTATTTGACAGCATTAGCTTCTGTAATGAAGTTAAGTGCATCTGTGGATGAACAGAGCCATGAATATCATCCTCATTGATTTCAGCAAAAATTGGACAGCATCCCACAGTATTCTTGTATCCAAGCTGGGATGTTACTTAGATAAGTGGGCTTAGCTTTCACCTGACCTGAAGGCTCACAGAGCTTCTTGGGGGTCTATTCTGGTACCTGTTGGATGGAAGTTTCATAAATTCTGTGGATATGTTCCAATATTTAAACTGCATGATAGAAATATGTATGTATCTTTGCATTTTATCCAAAATTCCTGTGTCCCTACTAGTGACTGCAGTTATGCCATTGAGAGGGACCTGGAATTATTCCAGGAATGCACACCTGCAATGGTACAGGCTGGGAAATAACTGGGGAGCAACTCTGTGGAGAGGAACCTGAGGTTTCTGGTGGATAGCAAATGAGTACGAGACAGTAGCATGTCCTGGCAGCAATAAAGCCTACTCACATCTTGGGCTGTGTTAGCAGAAGTGTAGCCAGCACATCAAGAGAAGGGACTGTGCTTACTGTACTGCACTTGGAATGCCATATCCACTGTTTGGACACAGCAATACAATAGCACAGAATCACAGAATGGTTTAGGTTGGAATGGACCTCAAAACTCATCCAGTTCCAACCCCCCTGTGCCATAGGCAGGGACACCTCCCACCAGAACAGGTTGCTCAAGGCCTTATCCAACCTGGCCTTGAACACCTCCAGGGAGGTTGTGGAGCACAGAAACATCCAATGTGATCAAAGACTCTGTGCTCCTCCCTGGGCAACCTGTGCCAGTATCTCACCACCCTCATTGCAAAGAACTTCCTCCTAACATCCAGTTTCAGTCTCCCCTCTGCCACTTTAAACCTATTCCTCCTTGTTCTGTCATTACAAGACCTTGCCAATAGTCTCTTCCCAGCCTTATTATAGGCTCCTTTCAGATACTGGAAGGCCACTCCAAGGTCTCCTTGAAGCCTTCTCTTCTCCAGGCTGCAGAGCCCCAACTCTCTCAGCCTGTCCTCAGAGCAGAGCTGCTGCAGCCCTCTCAGCATCTTCATGGCCCCCCTCTGGACTGCCTCCAACACTTCCATGTCCTTCTTGTGTTGGGAGCTCCAGAACTGCACACAGTGCTGCAGGTGGGTCTGAGGAGAGCAGAGCAAAGGGGCAGAATCCCCTCACTTGCCCTGCTGGCCACGCTGCTCTTGCTGTTCCCCAGCACATGATATTGGTAACATATATTGATAAAGCAGGAGGAGCTCACTGGAGGGTCACTACTGCGAAGTAAAAAGCTCACAGCATATGAGTAGAGACTGAGTGAAGTGGGGTTCTTTAGCTTGAACATGAGATGGCTCAGGATGGGCCAGCAGGCTTCTATTATCAAAGGGGAGATTATACAGAAGGTTCACTGAGGCTCCTCACTAAGGTCCATGGCTGGAGGATAAAAGACCATGGTCAAAAATTATAATGAGGAAGGCTCTGCCTTAATATAGGAAAACTATTTTCAATATCAGGAGAATTAAGCACTGTGAGAGGTTGCCTAGTGAGGCTGTAGAATTCCAGTCCTTGGATGTTTTCAAGACAAAGCCCTGAGCAACCTGGTTTATAATTCAGTGTTGACTGTACAATGCCAACAGAGAAGACAGCAGAATACTACCTCCTGAGGGGCTCCAAAAAGAAAAACTCTACAATTCTAATCAACTCTTTTGAGGAGAGCCCTAACCTGGAAATTAAATCCAAAGAATACGACCAACAAAAATACACAGCAACGTCACCAAAAAGCACTAGTGGGATAGCCACCTTCTATTTGCCCTATCAGCTTTTCTTCTTAGCTAGCATTAATACTGCATTATTAAACAGGGCTCATATACTAGTTATTAAAATACTACTAAATGGCTTCCACTTCAATGATTCATGAATTTAATCATGTAAGACGTACAGCACTGAGTTCTTTCTGAGTATGTTACTTGCATGTCACTGTAGAAATCTTTATCATAGAATCATAGAATGGTTTAGGTTGGAAGAGACCTCAAAGATCATCTAATTCCACCCCCCCTGCCATAGGCAGGGACACCTCCCACTAGATGTAAAGGTGGTGGGAATAACTGCATTTTTCTGCTTAACAGAACAAACAAAAAAAGATGCAAAATCTTGTTATTTTATGGCCTGGGTGAACATATCACATGTAGGCTTCTACTTTCTTGTCCAGAACTCATCAACTGTGTTCCTGTTCACACAACTCCATGCAAAGCTCCAAGACTGGGGCAGTGCAGCTGGAGAGCTGGTGGCAGAAAGGGACCTGGGGATTGTAATACACAGGAGCTGAATATGAGCCAGCAGTGTGCCCAGGGCAGCTAAATGTGAGCCAGCAGTGTGCCCAGGGGCTGAGTGTGAGCCAGCAGTGTGCCCAGGCAGCTGAATGTGAGCCACCAGTGTGCCCAGGCAGCTGAATGTGAGCCAGCAGTGTGCCCAGGCAGCTGAATGTGAGCCAGCAGTGTGCCCAGGGGCTGAATGTGAGCCAGCAGCGTGCCCAGGTGGCCAAGAAGTCCCCAATGGCATCCTGCCTTGGATTAAAAATGCTGTGGCCAGATGGAGCAGGGAGATTATCATCCCTTTGGACTCAGCTTTGGTGAGGCCACACCTCAAGTGTTGTGTTCAGTTTTGGGCACCACAACACAGGAAAGATGTGGAGGTGCTAGAGTGGGTCCAGAGGAGGGCAACGAAGCTGGGGAAGGGCCTGGAGAATAAATCTGATGAGGAGCAACTGAGGGAGCCGGGGATGGTTAATGTGAGGAAGAGGATGCTGAGGGGAGACCTCATTGCTGTCTACATCTACCTGAGGGGACACTGTGAAGAGGCTGCTGCTGGGCTCTGGAGACAGAACGAGGTAGAGTGGCCTAAAGCTGAGACTAGGTAGGTTTAGCCTGCACATTAGGAAGAAGTTTTTCACAGAGAGAGTGGTCAGGGACTGGAATGAGGGGAGGTGGTGGAGTCACCCACCCTGGATATGTTTAAGGGTGGTCTGGATGTGGTGCTTGGGGCTACGGTTTAAGGTGAATCTTGTAGTTGTGGTTGGACTTGGTGACCCTGATGGGCTTTGCCAACCTGCATGTTTCTGTAACGCGAAAAATGTGCTTCACTTATCTTTAGTTTCAGAGAAATACTCCACCAATTCCAAAATCCTCATTTTGGAGTCTTCACAGAAACAAATCTCTTTGACTGATGATGATGAGTTACGTAAGAAAGGACTACTCACAGGAGAAAGGAACACTTACACCTTGAGACGTATGTTTATTGCGTCATCTGATGATAACTGAAGAGGCAAAGATTTGAGATTTAATTTTAATTTCTTTCCATAATTAAGCAACAGGCTAAGCACTACAAACTGTCTTTATTCATACTGAAAGTTATTTTAACAACCCAATCATAGAATCATTAAGGTTGGAAAGGACCTTGAATTTCATCGGGTCCAACTGTAACCCAACTATCATGACCTCTAAAGCTACTTGGGAGCTCTGTGCAATTGCAGCTTCTCATAGCATATCCTCAATGGGATTAGAGGGGCAAATGAAAACAGTCAAGCAGTTTGAAACATCTTTTTATCTCATACCATAATTCTCTCTTCAGGATTCTCAGCAGTAATTAATATTTGCCTATTCTCTTACAAGCATGAATAAAAAGAAGACGTAAAAGATTCTGAAGCCTCTCAAAGAATATATAACTTCTGAAGTGTTCATAAAACAACCTATGTTTATGATGCTTAAGAAAAAATACCAGCCAAAAGTGTATTCTAAATTATGGCAAGATTCCTATTATTTTTTTCTTTGATCAGTACCAGCATGAACACAGAGGACACAAAAAAGCCTATAGGCCCAGAAGAATTAAAGCAAGGAGTTGATTGTACAAACTTACAATGCACATGAAATATTAAACCAAATAAACTGTGTCAACTGCCTATAATTTGTCATTAATTTTTGCTTTTATGCTCAGAGTTTTCAGAAGACAGAGCTACAGGTTTTCAGCCTCTGAGGCTAAAACATGGGCTGTGGTGACAGAAATACAGCCATTGCTCCAATAGGACGCAATGGGCCACCAAGATGCTGAGAGGGTTGCAGCAGCTCTGCTATGAGGACAGGCTAAGAGAGTTGGGGCTCTGCAGTCTGGAGAAGAGAAGGCTGCCAGGAGACCTTGGAGTGGCCCTTCCAGGATCTGAAGGGGGCCTACAAGAAGGCTGGAGAGGGACTACTGACAAGGTGTTGTCATGACAGATTGATGAGGAATGGGTTTAAAGTGGCAGAGACTGAAATGGGATGCAAGGAGGAAGTTGTTTGCAGTGAGGGTTGTGAGGCACTGGCACAGGTTTCCCAGGGAGGTTGTGGCTGCTCCCTCCCTGAAGGTGTTCAAGGCCAAGTTGGATGAGGCCTTGAGCGACCTGTTCTAGTGGGAGGTGTCCCTGCCCATGGCAGGGGGTTGGAACTGGATGATCTTTGAGGTCCCTTCCAACCTAAACCATTCTATGAATTATGAAATGCTGCTATCCAAGAAACAGCTCTGGAGCTCAGCAAGCTACAATAACAAGTCTGGTTTGCTTCTTAAGAGACAGAATGATTATGGAGGATTTGAAACCCTGCACATTTAGATGCTACTTTAAAAAAACAGTCGTCCACCTTTGTTCTTTTAATCTCTAAACACTACTTGAATTTCAGAACCCACAACTACAACTGGCAAGGAGGAACACCAATGAAAGGCTGGCAGCACTATGAGCTCTTCTCCAAGTGTGAACATTAACCTCACAGTATCAATCCCTCTAGGAAGAAAACATATGTAGTGTATACAATTATCTAGATTGCACATATGTTACACACACTGCATACTCAAAGATCTGTATACACACACGTAGCTACATTGCCCACAGCAGTGTACATTAAGAGGAGCACTCATCAAACTCTTTGGTACTTATGCATCTGTTTGCTAATATAGAACCACAGAATCAACCAGGTTGGAAGAGACCTCCAAGCTCACCCAGCCCAACCTAGCACCCAGCCCATGCCAGTCAATTAGACCATGGCACTAAGTGCCCCACCCAGGCTTTGCTTCAACACCTCCAGGGATGGTGACTCCACCACCTCTGAACACTTATCCTGGGTGGTGGATCTGATCCCTTCCTTTAACATGCCATTAGGATCCATACACTAAATTGATTCTGCAGTGTTCTCCACAAATACAAGATGCTTAGCAGGTTATTAATATCTACCAAAATCCCCAAGCAGGGAGAAAAAAATGTCAAGCCCTCTAAGAGGAAAGAAAGGTATTCTGATACTGAGCTCACAGCATACTTTGGTTTTGAGACTTTCTGCAATTTGGCCCCACAACCAGACTAAGCTTGCATTGTAGGCTGTTAGTCACAAACGGAATCAAAACCCTCTTAACAGGGAAGACCACGTGCAGTGACCCTAGAGGAAGGTAAAACATCTCTAGCTGAGACTGTATAAACATTTACTGTATCTGTTTGCAATGCTGATCACAGCTGCTGGGACTCCTCTTGCATCAAACACTAAACAGTCACTTGGGCTGAACGACAAAAACCTATTGGGTTTGTTTTTACAAGATGATAAACACCAGAGCAAGCTCTTCTTACTGCTGCCAGAAATGTTTGTCTTGTTATTCTGTGCAGAGGGGACCATGGCATCTCAGATTCACCACTCTTCCACAGTCAGGTTCTTTGTAATCAAGAAAAACCGTGAGCAGACTCCACACATTCCTTCATGCATCTTCACTTAAACTCCTAATACTAGGCAAAAATTAAATTAGAAGATGTAATTACTCTTAAGTGAAGACTACATGAAAACTATGACACTATGTGAATACTAACTATGAATGCTACATGAATACTATAACATATGAACACTAACATCGAATGCTACATGAATACTATACCACGTGAATACTATACTATGTGAATACTACAAATGCTACGTGAATACTATGATACTATGTGAATACTAACTACGAATGCTACATGAATACTATACTATGTGAATGCTATGTCAATACTGATACTATGTGAATGCTAACTACAAATGCTACATGAATACTATCTCATGTAAATACTATGAATGCTATGTCGATACTATGTGAATACTAACTATGAATGCTGTGAATACTATGATACTATGTGAATAACTACTAATGCTATGTGAATACTAACTACGAATGCTATGTGAATACTATGATACTATGTGAATACTAACTACAAATGCTATGTGAATACTATGATACTATGTGAATACTAACTACAAATACTATGTGAATACTATGATACTATGTGAATACTAACTACAAATACTATGTGAACACTATGAATGCTACGACAATAGAATAGAATAGAATAGAATAGAATAGAATAGAATAGAATAGAATAGAATAGAATAGAATAGAATAGAATAGAATAGAATAGGAGCCAGGTTGGAAGAGACCTCCAAGGTCATCCAGTCCAACCTAGCACACAGCCCTAGGCAATGGCACTAAGTGCCCCATCCAGGCTTGGCTTCAACACCTCCAGGGATGCCGACTCCACCACCTCCCTGGGCAGCTCATTCCAATGCCAATCACTCTCTCTGTCAAGAGCTTCTTCCTAATATCCAGCCTATACCAACCCCAGCACAACTTGAGACTGTGTGAATACTAAATATGAATACTGTGTGAATACTAACTACGAATGCTACATGAATACTATGATACTATGTGAATACTAACTATGAATACTATGTGAATACTATACCGTGATAGTATCCATCACATCGACCAATACATATGCAGTCAGAATGGGACCTCAGATTGCTCATGGGTGCATTGAAGACTGAGAAATCCTAATGAAAACTGCAGTGTAATAAAGACATTCTTACTGGTACACTAAATTTCAGGTAACCTCAATTCTGTGGAAGCTTAGTGAAGATTTTGTCTTTTCAACTAATGCTAATGCCTGCACAGAATGGAGTCTACCTTCCATGTTAAAAAGTGACAGCTGATTCTCCACCCCTGTGGTCCCTGTTACAGCTGTTGGAGTGGCAGGCCTGCATGGTAAAATTCTCACCAAGACACAGAGGAAAAAAAAAGCTGTCTCTGGTCTCCCAGACATGATCTGGAGGAACCAAGTCTATGGATCAGAGGATAGCTCTGAAATCAGATCCATGCACAGCTTGCACATTTTCCTGTCCATTACCCTGAAGCACACTGCAGTACCATGTCCAGAACTGAACATCTATTCTAGGCTCCTAATAATACCTGACCACCTAGAAAGCTGCTGTGATATTTGATATGAAACAGCAGTCCCCGTACACTAAGCAGCAAGTGAACATAACATTACTGCTGTCAATTACCCACCAGCTCAAGTGCTGAAGCACAGAGTTGTATACCCAAGAACTCTCCACCCTGGTGGCAATTCTTGTCAAAGGACATTATGACTCCCTGTCACAGAAGCCCTTCCCTCCCTCTACCACCACTAAACACAAAGCTTTTAGAGAGATGACACCAAAAAGCCCTTCAGTGAAAGGCATGCCACAGTCTGTATGCAAACAACCAGATGGAGAAAGGAGGCAACTTCCATTTGCATAAGGACTTCACTGGGAATGCTTTGCAAACACAGCATTAACAGCACATAATAGATCACTGTTACTGCAGTGCCATCCCCCAATAGCATGGATGGGATCTAGGCCTCATTATACAATTTACTCTGTAAATGTACATGCAGAGACATAAACCATACTTTGAAAACCTTTCCACCTATTGCAGAGCATCCTCTCCCCCAACACAAGGGACCAGAACAGATGGCTGAGATGGCAACTGTAAACAAAGCTTACAGATAGCTGAACTGCTCCTAATTATATCAGTACTGAGATCTCCTGTCACACCTTTGCAATTTATAGTATATAGACTCCTTCAACTCCCTGTAAAAATATCCTAAGGCTCCCTGCTTCTAGTCTGATGCTTTCTCTCTCAGCTGGGGCTTTTCCTTGCTCCTTTTATTCTTCCAGAAGGCATGGGAAAAAGCATTTTCCTTAGTTACTGTTTGGATTAGGGAAAGACCAGACAAAAGGGCAGCTGAAGCTAAATTCACAGGAGCAGTAAAGCAATGTTTCTTTGTGGCCTTGCCCTACTACCTGATTAAGTCTTGGTTAGCCTCTCAATGAGCCCTGGAACCGAGATATCAGGTCACCAACTTAAGCCTCCTGCCATGGGTAAAGATGGCAGAAAAGCTACTTAAGTGCTGTTGTCTCCTTTTCTCCTCATTTGGGGATCACTGCTCCCTACCCCTCTCTTCATTTTAATGTACACTTAATGGGTCTAAAGCTAATTGCTATCTTCTATAAATCAAACATTTTTTGGCACCAGCAAAAGGTGGGTGACTCGTGGTCAAGTGCCAAGCAAAGACTGAGCATGCTGACTCAGCTGGAGCTGAACCCAATGATGTGGAATGAGGGCAAGCCTAGAGTCCTGCACATGAGGAAGAATAACCCCATGGGCCAGTATGGGTAAGAGCCTGATCCTGATGGAAAGCAGCTATCAGGAGAGGCATCCAGGAAGTTCTGCTGAAGAAGTTAGCCAAGAACCTGGCTGGCATAGACTGCTCAGGGAGGTTGTGGCTGCTTCCTCTCTGGAGGTGTTCAAGGCCAGGTTGGATGAAGCCTTGAGCAGGAGGTGTCCTTGCCTATAGCAGGGGGTTGGAACATTGAAGTCTCTTCCAACCTAAACCATTCTATGTCAGTATGAATTGGAGAGAAAACAGAAATACATTGGAAAAAGATGCAGAAAAAATTACAAAGCAGATACAAAATCCATAGGGAGCCCCTCGAATTTTCCCCCAAAGTGAATCTATCATCCCCAGTGCTCCAATCCTCCCCCCACAACACCTCTGCAATCCTTAGGCTTAAACACAAGCCTGTGTAAGAGACCTCAAAGCAGGCCTGCTCCTTACATGCGTGTCCTTATAAAGCAGTTCCTGCCAGACAGGGCTGGAGGGGGAGGAACGGAGCCCTCAGCTTATAAGGAGACAGCAGAATTATGGCACTAAATTTTCTAATCCCTAGAGGATTTTTTAACCCTGTAGTTCCCAATGTGGGACACAACCACACTGCCACACTTGTTCTTTCTCAGTAGAGAGTAACCTTTGCAAAAAGCCAAAGTGATCCTGTGCCACCTCATCTTCACACTGTTCACTCAGATTCAGTCTGCAGACCAAATAATTACATCAGTCAAAGCTGATGACCAAGGAATGGTTGCTGAGGGTAAGTTCCACTATCCCACAGGATTTCCAGTTTAATAATACAAGAGAATTATCAACCTGAGAAAGCAAGCCAACATATTTATTTTGTTATGAAGCTTAGTTTGACTTTTCAGTGCACAGAAAGAGAGACAAAGGTATGATTAGAAATTATCCTGTGGATAATTTGCCTTGTTCTGTATGCCAAACATCTAAGTGTCACGGTGACTACTTTTCAAATGACATGATATTCCCATCTTGTACAGCAAATATTCTCAAACAGCAGAAATTGCAACAGGAACAAAGCTGCTGTGTTTAGTTTTTTTTTTTTCCATTATTATTACTTTTATCTCAAATCAGCATTTTCACTCTCAGAGTTCTTTTTCATTAGCAATAGACCGCCTGCATGTGAGCTGTGGACAAAGCATAGCTAAAATCACAGATTCAACCGGGTTGGAAGAGACCTCCAAGCTCAGCCAGCCCAACCTAGCACTCAATCAACTACACCACGGCACTAAGTGCCCCATCCAGGCTTTGCTTCAACACCTCCAGGGACTGTGACTCCACCACCTCCCTGGGCAGCCCATTCCAATGCTAATCACTCTCTCTGCCAACAACTTCCTCCTAACATCCAGCCTAGACCTCCCCTGGCACAGCTTGAGACTGTGTCCCCTTGTTCAGTTGCTGGTTGCCTGGGAGAAGAGCCCAACCCCACCTCATTTCCAACTAAATGTTTAAGACATGCAATGTTATGTAAGGACAGCGACTCCACCACCTCCCTGGGCAGCCCATTCCAATGCCAATCCCTCTCTCTGGGAAGAACTTTCTCCTAATGTCAAACCTATACCTCCTTTTTGTTCGTTTGTTTGGGTTTGTTTGTTTGTTTTTAATTTATGTGCATGTGGAAGCTGGGCAACAAAACTTCATAGGCAGCACAGTTGGTGTTTTTTTTTAACCAGATGATCTTCTAATGATGTAGCAACTATGCTTCGGAAGGCTACTCACAACTCATTTCTACAAGACAGCATCGCTGTTTTCAAACCTCTAAGGAGATGTAAAGCAGGTATTTAACCACCATAAAGCCAAGCAGACAGCTTATAAGCTGCCAGGCAATCTAAAAGACAAACAAAGCAACCCACCAAACACACACACACACAAAAATCCATGAAAAAAAAAACAAACTTACAGCCTCTAACTGGTTATGAATTAAAATAAGATACTACTCTAGCTCAAGCTCTTACCCTGCTTCTCAAAACAATTTCAGCATGAGTTCATCCTGAGGCATCTCTGTAGTAAAATTCTGCACACTGCAAGTATGAAGCAATGTGACTTCTCACTACCCCAAGAAATTTCCAAGGACTTTTCCAATTAGCAGATAAGGGGATTAAGGAGAAGAGGTAAATGTTACTGGGCCTGAAGCTGTTGGTGACAATAAAATAATGCAGATCACTGCTCTGCAAGCATGGCTGTAGCAGAGCTAGCAAAAACACATGGAAAAGACCAATTAAAAAAAAAAACAAACAAAAAAAAAACCCAAACCAAACCAAAATCTCAAAGTACTGGAAATAAAACTGCAATTTTATTAAAAATTAGGGGGTTACACCAATCAGAAAAGTAGTTTCATGGCCAGGGCTTAAACAGGAAACTGTCTAAACAAAAAGTATTCTATACTACATCACAAGTGTTGTGTTTTTTACAGACCAAACTGCATTGATACCTGCTGGGATTGCATGGCAGTGCTGTGGCCATCCAGTGACATAACACAGGCTGAGTCCTGTACTAGGTAGTACAAATGAAACACGAAGGGTGCCAGTGCCTTTTTTATTCCTTCTCTGTAATTCCCTTTCATCACATACTTTGATGGGCTCCTTGTTAAGCCTGCTCCTGTGACACAGACGTGCATGCATGCCCCCATGCTCAGAGGCATCACTTCCCTTAGTACCAACAGCCTTCTGCTGAAGCCAGAGTGGGAAGAGCTGCAGAATTTGAACCAGAAATACCATACTCTGTAAATGCAGCCATGCCTTCAAATGTGTTCCAGTCCCCTGCAAGACCCAGGAACAGTTATTATTCTTTTACAAACACCACACATACTTTCTTGACAATCTATGACCATTTTCACTGTAGAGTTCAGTGTTGCAGAGTCTGTCCTATGAGGACATACTGAAAGAGTTGGGGCTCTTCAGTTTGGAAAAGGGAAGGCTCCCAGGTGACCTTCTTGTGGCCTTCCAGGATCTGAAGGGGGCCTACAGAAAAGCTGGGGAGGGACTTCTTAGGCTATCAGGCAGTGTCAGGACTAGGAGGAATGGAGCAAAGCAGGATGCCAGGGGTTGGAAGGGACCCAAAGAGCTCATCGAGTCCAAACCCCACTGCAATAGCAGGACCAGACAATCTAGCTCAGGTCACACAGGAACACATCCAGACAGGCCTTGAAAGGTTCCACACAAGGAGACTCCACAACCTCTCTGGGCAGCCTGTGCCAGTGCTCTGGGACCCTTCCGTACAGAAGTTCCTGCTTGGGTTGAGCTGCAACGTCCTGTGCTGCAGCTTACACCCATTGTTCCTTGTCCTACCCCAGGGAGCAAGTGAGCAGAGCCTGTCCCCACCTCTCCTTTCCTGATCCCCAGCCCTCAGAGATTTATAAACATTCATTAAATCCCCTTTCAGTCTTCTCTTGTCCAGACTAAGCAGCCCCAGGTCCCTCAGCCTCTCCTCATCAGGCAGTGCTCCAGTCCCCTCAGCATCCTCAAATCTCTCTGCTGGACCCTCTCCAGCAGATCCCTGTCCCTCTCAAACTGGGGAGCCCAAAACCAAAGGCAGTATTCAAGAGGGGATCTCAGCAGGGCAGAGTACAGGAGGAGGAGAACCTCCTTTGATCTGCTGGACACTCTCTTCCTAATACACTCCAGGATCCCATTGGCCTTCTTGGCCACCAAGGCACATTGCTGTGCCATGGATGTTCTCCACCAGCACTCCCAGGTCCCTCTCCACAGGGCTGCTCTCCAGCAGTCACCTCCCAGCCTCTTCTGCTGCAGTTTATTATTCCTCCCAAGGTGCAGGACTCTGCCCTTGTCCTTGCTGAACCTCATTTGGTCCCTCTGTGCCCAGCTCTGTCTGTCCAGGTGTCTCTGGACAGCCTCACAGCCTGCAGCTGGATCAGCCAAGCCTCCCAGTTTGGTGTCATCAGCAAACTTGCTGAGCAGACTCTGTCTGTCTGTCCCCTCATCAATGTAATTGATGAAGATGTTGAGCAGCACTGAAGCCAGAACTGATCCCTGGGGGATTCCACTGGTTACAGCTCTCCAGCTGGCCCTGGCACCATTGATCACCACTCTCTGAACTCTATCTTGTAACCAGTTCCTAATCCGCCTCACTGCCTGCTCTTCCATCCCACACTTCCTAAGCTTGCTCACCAGGATGTCACAGGAACCAGCGTCAGAGGCCTTGCTAAGGTCAATGTAGGTAGGAGCTGAGAGCAAATGTTGAACCACAAACTATCATTGCTTTTTCCATCTTAACATCATATGAACATTTTAAACATCTTAATTTTCTTATGAAAAACAATGAGGTTCCAAAAGCTCTTTTTTTTTTAATTGCCTCTTACTCATTGTTATTCAAGACTTGCTCTCCAATTTCCATGTATGAGTTCCTTTTTTGTATTGATTCCACCAGAAGTTACATTACAAAGGAAACAGAATTTCCTCTTTGGAAAAAGACTGCAAGATTTAGCTTACTTTGCTTGCACTGAGCACAACTGGGAGCATCACAAGCTTAGTTTTCCCAAGAAGCCTGTGATACTGAGGAACTACAGGAATATCAGAAGCAGAGAAGTCAATTTCCCAAAGAAGTTTAAAATGTTAGAGAAATGAGGGCATCAACAGCTAAGTTTAAAATGTTTCTGAAAACTGCTTGATGCATTCCACTGTCCTTCAGGCTCTGCTGGAATTGTCAATGTGTGACAGGCTACATTCACTGTTCTGCATCTTTCAGCTGTCACATAGCAGCTCTCTCATTCCATTGCCATCCATTCTCTTCTTAATCATAGAGGAAATAAAATCATGCCCTGAAATTTTAGAGACTGCTGTATAGACTATTTTCCTGATTTTTTCCTCATAGCCACTCTTTTGAAGGAAATCTGTTCCATCAGTTATTCCCCTTCACCCTTGTAAAACGCTTATTTTTAATAAATTTTTCTTTTAGCGATGAAGTGCAGGTGGAGGGAGGTGATTCTCCCCCTCTACTCCACCCTGGTGAGACCCCACATGGAGTACTGCTTCCAGTTCTGGAGTCCCTGTTACAAGAGGGATGTGGACATGCTGGAGCATGTCCAGAGAAGGGTCACAAGTTTGATCAGAGGGCTGCAGCACCTCTGCTATGAGGACAGACTGAAAGAGTTGAGGCTGTTCAGTATGGAGAGGAGGAGGCTCCCAGGTGACCTTCTTGTGGCCTTCCAAGATCTGAAGGGGGTCTACAAAAAAGCTGGGGAGGGACTTTTTAGGCTATCAGGTAGTGACAGGACTAGGGGGCATAGAGCAAAGCTGGAGGTGGGGAGACTCAGCCTGAACGTGAGGAGGAAGTTGTTGAGCATGAGAGTGGTGAGAGCCTGGAATGGGTTGCCCAGGGGAGTGGTTGGGGCCACTTCCCTGGAGGTGTTTGCAGCCAGGCTGGATGAGGCTGTGGGCAGGCTGATGTAGGGTAGGGTGTCCCTGGGCATGGCAGGGGGGTTGGAACTAGATGATCTTTGTGGTCCCTTCCAACCCTGACTGATCCTATGATCTCATCACAAATTCTTGAGAAACAGTTGCAAAGCTGAGGACTATTTCATTCCTACTGCTAACTTGGAAAAAAAACCCAAAACCTTAAGGAACCTCAAAACCTAAAACCGCACTACAAATGCAACTGAAACTGAGTGAAACTAAGTCACGTAGAATGTGAATAAAAAGCAAAATCTAAGGTAAATTATCATCTGATTTTAAAATAACAAAAAGAAAGGCTCAGGCAGCTCTATGCCATGAATATGGAACAGAAAAAGAACAACGCTTCTGCATTCTCATTTCAAGTTACTCCGAGAAGCTGTTTGCTTTATTATAATGAGGCAAATCTGGCCTAGTAATAAACCTGTCAGGGAGCAGGAACAGCAGTGCAGTTTCATTGCACCCATGTGTACGAGTAACACAACTGCAGGCATATAGGGGGTGCTAAACAGGCTCCTCAGAGAAAGTACTTCCACCTAGCCGACTTGAAAACCACATCGTGTGAGAAGCCGTAACTGGAAAGGAAAAGGTGAAGAGGCACTCAGTGTGCATTTCGAGACATCAGCTCTTTCATTCCTCCCTGAAAGGCACATGCACACATTTGTCGATGAAGAACTTAATTTAGGAGATTCCTGCTGTGCAAAGGCAGCCCTCTCCTTCCCATGCAGCATAACAAAGCTGCTCTGAAGCCTCTCTTATCAGACCCAATTCTGAAAAGAGATAAATCATCTGTCGTGGAAAATATGTGCCCTGCCTTGCCCAGCCATGATCCCATGGTCCCTTCCCTCTACTGGGGGGACAAGCAGGGGGAAGACAAAGGCTTAGTGAAACCCATTTGGAGGGGCCAAGATTTGCCTGGACTTGTTCCTTCCAAATAAGGACAAGTGAGCTCCTGACTTCACCTAACATGGTCAGGTTTGGCAAAGTGGCATTGTGATTGGTGAGTTTGCGTGGCCAAAGGAGCCACTGCATTTGGGCAATCAATAAATAGGCTCCTGCCACACGCCTGGTTTTGCTTTCACCTTTACCTGCTCTGCCCTGCCACATTATGCTCTGCTTTGACTGCCAACAACTTTCAAGACGCCAACAGAACTCCCTTCAGGTATTTGGGTACTGTCTGATACTATTTTGTGAGTAAATATTCAAAGCCTCTCTGTGAGAAATTCTGCAACTAGATTCTATTGTGCCCTCTGCCTTAGCAGCAGAAAGGAGCCTCTCAAGTGCCCTAGGAGGCTGTGGGCAGTCTGATGTAGGGTAGGGTGTCCCTGGGCATGGTAGGGGGGTTGGAACCAGATGATCCTTGTGGTCCCTTCCAACCCTGACTGATTCTATGAGGAAGAATTTTTTTTTTTTATCTGTGAGGGTAACAAAACACTAGAACAGGCTGCCCAGGGGGCTTGTGGAGTCTCTCTCTCTGCATATATTCCAAACCCACCTGGGTGCATTCCTGTGTGACCTGGTATAGGTGATGCTGCTCTGTCAGGGAGGTTTGATTGGATAAGCTTTGGAGGTCCCTTCCAGCTCCTGACATTCTGTGAACCACAAAGGGGACAGCAGTGATATAATTCAGCTGACTAAGAAGTACCAACGCCACAGAAATGCAAAACTCATAAGTTGCTATAGGCTCACCCTCTGGCCTGGAGTCCCAGCAGGCATCTCCTAGGCTTCATTGGCATAGTTCCCTTTGCTCCTCCTTGCAGTGCAGCAGCAGCTCCAGCCTCTCCTGCTGGCAAGTGAGCTGCCCCACTCAGTCACCACCCATGCCTGTCAATCCTTGGCTGACCATGTGGCATCATTCTGCCTTCAGTACAAGGGGCATGGGATCAGCAGGGGTTCAGTCACCACCATTTCCCCATAGAGTCTGTCCAATGAGCAGGTCCCCTTCCAGGAGTGTGCCAACAGGCACTGTGGTCACAGACTGCTCCCATGTCACACTGTGTCTGAGGAAAAGTACTGGGGTAATTTTCCACCCAAATGAGTGCCTTGCTAGTGGGAAAATCCCAGGTCATGAACATTATAGCTAACACCTTACACACTCTGTGGTATTAGACCAGAGAAATCCATCTCTGGGACATCTTTCAGCTGCTTTTGTGAGACACATTAAGAAATAAAACAGATTTTTTTCTTAATAGTTCTAAATTGGGTGACTGCAGGTCAGTTCTTTACTCTGCCCGAAACTAACTGCCATGGGAAATTCATACAATGTTCTGCACTTCAACTGTCAAACTAAGAACAGGAGAATCTCATACTGCAGAACTGCTGTGGAAATAACCTTGCTGATGTTTGGAGGCATTGAGAAGCTTCCAGGTGGGAACCATTTTAGTGTTTCCATGAGAAGATAGCCCAGACTGTAGAACTACAAACACTGTCTTAGTCTGCAGGGCTTTGAGAGAAGTTACTGAGACTGAGTATGTTAAGGACAATGAAATCACATATGAAGCAGCTATAAGGAAACTGTTTCTGAATCTTCCCAGAACTCCCAGGGAGTCAAGAACAAGGATCACTTTTCATACTAGTAACAAGAGTTGTTTAGCCTGGAGAAGAGGTGGGTTAGGGGGCACCTCATTGCTGTCTACAAGTACTTGAAGGGAGGCTGTAGCCAGGTGGGGTTGGGCTCTTCTCCCAGGCAACCAGCAACTGAACAAGGGGACACAATCTCAAGTTGTGCCAGGGCAGGTATAGCCTGGATGTTAGGAAGAAGTTGTTGCCAGAGAGAGTGATTGGTATTGGAATGGGCTGCCCAGGGAGGTGGTGGAGTCGGCATCCCTGGAGGTGTTCAAGCAAAGCCTGGATGGGGCACTTAGTGCCATTGCCTAGGGCTGGGTGCTAGGTTGGACTGGATGATCTTGGAGGTCTCTTCCAACCTGGCCTATTCCATTCCATTCCATTCCATTCCATTCCATTCCATTCCATTCCATTCCATTCCATTCCATTCCATTCCATTCCATTCCATTCCATTCCATTCCATGAGCTGGAACAAGTAAGGTTGATTTGTCAGCAGTTTCTGAGGGTAACACAGAAACATGACATGATCCTGATTAATAGCAGGGTAAAAGAGTTGCATTAGCTACTAACAAACTGTCTTGTGCCTGTGTTTTCAGTATTCATTCCTCCCACTTCCACCAACACACACACAAAAGCAATCACTTTTTTTTAGCTTCCTCAGTGATCATGGTTAAATGAGATGCTCAGATCCAGGTAGGTGGAAAGCAAAGCACAGCATCACAACAGCATAAAATCAAGAATCAGTTCATCTCTCTGAAATGTGATATATGAATCAAATACACCATGTCCTGGTACAGAACAAAAGGATTACAAACTCCACTTAAAGAGTAAAAGTCTTTCCAATTTTTTCCCCCAGGTCTCAGCTATCCAGATCCTTCCACTTCATTGCAAGATAAGGATAAACATGATGAGCCCCACACTATCAGAAGGGCAAGCGAAACAACAAGTGATACCACTTCTGATGCAGTGCATTAAAAGAAACAAGATAACAACAACAGCAAAGTCAAGGAAAAGAATATTTCACAGTAAGTCTAGAGATGAGGAGTTTCCCTGGCAACAACGGCCACTGAATTTCTATGGGATCAGTGTGGCTGTTGCTTCCTAGGAAACCATTTGCTTAGTGCCAATGACTGTGATGAATCTCTGAATCTCACTTGTTCATCGAGCTCCTGGAGTGGGGCAGCAGAACAAGGTGAGAAAGAAAGATCTAAGTGAAGGTGGTGGAGATTACCAGAGCAACAGTGATGCACCAGAGAATGAAGGGTAAGGGGCTTGACTTCCCATCAAGCTCTGATCTTGAGGGACCTGGCAGAGATCAGCCTATTGCCATCTAATATACTTAATCTACACAGAGATAGGGTTCTTAAAATCAGACTCTTAATTTATAACAGCTACAAAGTTCTGACAGAAACTAATAGAAGTTGTTGAACATTCTTCCCCCTCATTTTTAGCTCAGCTGCACGCTACAAACATTATTTCAGCAAACTCTTGGCCTTGCTTACAGAAATCTGAACTCTCAGTGATGCATTTCGTACAATGGCTACAGAATTAGAGGTCATTTGTTTCCTGCTTACAGAAGACTTGTGCAGTATCACACTGAGGTCCAGTTTCACACAACAACAACTTAGAACCATAGAATCAGTCAGGGTTGGAAGGAACCACAAGGATCATCTAGTTCCAACCCCCCTGCCATGCCCAGGGACATCCTACCCTAGATCAGGCTGCCCACAGCCTCTGCCAGCCTGGCTGCAAACACCTCCAGGGATCTGGCTCCAAACACCTCCCTGGGCAACCCATTCCAGGCTCTCACCACTCTCATGCTCAACAACTTCCTCCTCACATCCAATCAGAATCTCTCCACCTCCAACTTTTCTCCCTTCCCCTTAGTCCTGTCACTACCTGAAAGCATAAAACGTCCCTCCCCAGCTTTTCTGTAGGCCCCCTTCAGCTACTGCAAGGCCAGAAGAAGGCCACCTGGGAGCCTTCTCCTCTCCATACTGAACAGCCTCAACTCTTTCAGTCTGTCCTCATAGCAGAGGTGCTGCAGCCCTCTGAGCATCCTCGTGGCCCTTCTCTGGACATACTCCAGCATGTCCACATCCCTCTTGTCCCAGGGGCTCCAGAACTGGATGCAGTACTTCAAGTGGGGTCTCAGCAGGGTGGAGTAGAGGGGAAGAATCATCTCCCTGCTGGCCATACTTGTCCTGATGCAGCCCAGGATCTGCTTGGCTTTCTGGGCTGCAAGTGCACACTGCTGGCTCATGTTGAGCTTCTCCTCCACCAGCACCCCCAAGTCCCTCTCCTCAGGGCTGCTCTCCAGCCACTCACTGCCCAGCCTGGATTTGTGCTTGGGATTGCCTTCTGCAGAGCAGTTGATGTTTCAGTGCTGAGAATAATTTTCAATTGCCCTTTTTTTTAATGAAAAAAAAAAAGGAGACTGTGTGTACTGATTTTAGCCAGCCTTTCCCCAATTTTCCTCATCTTCTCCATCTCACACATATCCTTCCCATCACAACTCCCGTGGACAGAGTAAGATTACCCTTTGAACTTCAAAGTACCTTACAAATACAACTTACTCTCAACATCCTTGTACACTGTAGTATCATTACTATCTATTTGGCTGATAAGATGTCCAAGAGCTACTACTGTACCTGACTTAACCTTGCCAGGAGATAGTAACAACTTACACGAGCCCAGTAAAGCCTGAAGGCACAGCTCTTCCTCGTATTGTCATTGTCTGGTTGGAAAATACACACACAACCTTTTCCTGGCTCTTACAGTGTGCCATTACAGAGAGGTACCATGCAGACTATGCAACTGTCAAAGTTTGCAAATGAGCCCCAGGACACTGAGCAAAAGGCAATCAAAGGCAGAAGATGCACTAAGAGGTATATTTACCATTTACCAGAAGTTCAGTCATGCCATTCAAGAACCAGAAATGAGCTCTGAACAGTATGAGGACGAGGCACACTGTCCATCTGCTTCTTCTTGGAGCAATGAAGCCACTAAGATATGCAGCAGATTAAGAAACTGTGCCAAGGGCTTTGCTGCTGTTTGCAAGTGGCAGACAAGCATTACAGAGGTGGGGTGTGGGTGCTGTGGGAGACGAGAGTATTGGATGCAGTACTCCAGATGAGGTCTCACCACAGCAGAGCAGCAGAATCACCTCTCTTGGTCTGCTGGTCACACTTCTTTTGATGAAGGTTAGGATGTAATTGACCTTCTGGGCTACAAGTGCACATGGTTGCTTCATGTCCAGCTTCTCATCCACAAAAAATCCCAAGTCTCTTTCCACAGGACTACTTTCTATCACCTTTTCCCCCATTGATAATGAGGATTGTTCCAACCCAGGTGCACTTAGTCTTGCTGAACCTCAGAAGATTCACCTGGGCCCACCTCTCCAGCTTGTCCAGATCCTTCTGGATGCCATCCCATCCCTCTAGCATATCAACAGTGTCTCTCAGCTTGCTGTCATCTGCAAACTTGCTGCTGTGCTGTCAATATCATCGATAAAAATATTAAACAGCACAGGTCCCAGTACTGCCCCCAGAGGAACACCACCTGTCACCAATTGCCATGTGGACTTTCAGCCATTGAGCACTACCCTCTGGATGCAACTATCCAGCCAATTCCTTACCAATCAAATCTGTATCTCCCCAACTTAGCAAGAAGGATGTTGTGGGGGACCTTGCAGAAGTCCAGAGAGATGACATCAGTGGAAAAGGGATGAGCAATTGATGTAGTCACTCCATCATGGAAAGCCATCAAGTTCCTCAGGCAGAATTTGCCCTTAGTGAAACCAGGTTGACTGTCTTGGATCACCTGCCTGACCTCCATGTGCCTGATCAGAGCTTCTAGGATAATCTGCTCCATGATCTTCCCAGGCACAGAGATGAGGTTGACAGTTTGGTAGTTTCCAGGGTCCTCCTTTCCAACCTTTCGAAAAATGGGTGCGGTGTGTCCCTTCTTCCAGTCACCAGGGGCTTCACCTGACTGCCAGGACTTTACAAGTATTACAGAGAATGTCTTGTTGCCTACATCAGCCAATTCCTTCAGGACTCTGGATTCATGTCATCAAGTCCCACAGACTTATGTACATCAGGTTCCTCGGGTGGTCACAAACCTGATCTTCACATACACTGTGAAGGACTTTGCTGTCCTTATCCCCACCTTGTGGTTTCTTGGGAGGTGTTGGGAGAGAGGTTGCCAACGAAGACAGAAAAAAAAAAGCTGCTGAGAACTTCAGGCTTCTCCTTATCTGTTGTTAACAGCTCACCATTCATGCTCTTCAAGAAGAGTTAGGTTTTCCTTAACCTTCCTTTTTCATTGATACACCTGTAGAAGCCCTTGTAACTCTTTGCATCCCTTGCCAAGTTTGGCTCCAAATATTCCCTGGCCTTCCTGACCTCACTCCTACACGACTTGTCAGCCTATCTACACTCTGTCTAGGATGCCTGTTCCTGCTTACACTGCCCATGCAGCAGCTCCTTGTGCTTTTTAGCCTGACCAGCAGATCCCTGTACTGTAGTCACAGCAAGGCTTTCTACCCCACTAGAAGTTTCTTTCTGAAGGTGGGAGCTGTTTCCAAAGAAGCTGCTAGACACATTCCCACCAAGATGTCCCATCTCCCACACACTCAGGTTTACATTGTTATTTTCTTACCTTATTACACTGTTCAGACACTTTGCTGCTATTCAGATTTAGAGTAGACTAACTCCATTAATACTGAGACAAGCCTTGGGGAAAAAGTGAGATGAAATGTACAATGAAGACATTTCTCTTCTAAAAGGCCCTGTTCCAAACCCTGTGCAAATCTCATAAGCAGCTTTACTGCAGCACAGAAATTTAACTGGAGTTTATTTTATTTCTATCACTTTTCCTACAGAGAAAGCTCTCATTTTGCACACAGAGCATTTTTTTTAGGAAAAAAAAAATAGAAAAAAATATAAGCTTTGAAACTTACTGTGTACACTAGGCAGCCAGGCAGAGAGAGACCTGGGGGTGCTGGGAGATAGGAGCTGAACAGGAGGCAGCAGTGTGCCCAGGTGGGCAGCAGAGCCAATGGCATCCTGGGCTGGATCAGGAACAGTGTGGCCAGCAAGACAAGGAAGGTTGTCTTTTCCCTGTACTTGGCACTGGTCAGGCCACATCTTGAGTCCTGTGTCCAGTTCTGATCCCTTCAATTCAAGAGAGATATTGAGGTACTGGAACATGTCCAGAGAAGGGCAACAAAGCTGGTGAGGGGCCTGGAGGACAGCCCTGTGAGGAGAGGCTGAGGGAGCTGGGGGTGTGCAGCCTGCAGAAGAGGAGGCTCAAACCAGACCTCATTGCTGTCTACAACTACCTGAAGGGAGGTTGTAGCCAGGTGGGGTTAGTCTCTTCTCCCAGGCAACCAGCAACAGAACACAGTCTCAAGTTGTGCTGGGGGAGGTACGGGAGGTACAGGCTGGATGTTAGGAAGCTGTTCACAGAGAGAGTGATTGGCATTGGAATGGGCTGCCCAGGGAGGTGGTGGAGTCGCCGTCCCTAGAGTTGTTCAAGAAAATACCTGATGGAGCACTTAATACCATTGGCTAGGGCTGGGTGCTAGGTTGGACTGGATGATCTTGGGAGGTCTCTTCCAACCTGGCTATGCTATGATATTCTATTCTATTTTTTTTCACATGTGGAGAGAAAGCCAAGCACAAGACAGCAAGCACCATCATCTTCTGCTTAGGAGGAAATTAAGGCCAGCATAGGTAATTAGTTGGCAACTTGACTCTGAAAGCACAGAACAGAGCAGAAACTCAGCTCAGGGTACTACAGTTATATCCTGCAATACCTGGAAAGCTGTTCCTGTGCTGATCTATAGCCAGACAGTTCTAAAAGTCAGAACCGCTGTGATAGAGCTGGTTTTAAAAACTGTGTTTTCTTATAGAGTTGCAAGATGGTCTGAATCTAGTGGTTCTGCTATTTTGTTTTCTTTGGTTTGGTTTTGGCTATTTTGCTTTGCACTTACAGCTTCACAGCTTTATTCAACACATGACTCCATTTCTTCTGAAGAAATAGCTTTAAAGGTTCTGAAACACAGATCCTGGGAAAGGAAATGCTGCAACCGAACATTCTAAGTGCAGATCAATACAATTCAATGCAACACAAACATGGATATTTAAACTCTGAAACTCATTGTGGTAGTCTCAATGGAGTGTATTCCACATACTTCTTGCTGTTAACTCAGCTTCTTGACAGCATCTTTCCAGCAGATTCATCTACAGTGGTGGTAAATAAAGACTGAGGTGACACAAAACTGGGAGGAGAGGCTGACACACCTGAAGCTTGTGCTGCCATTCAGTGAGACCTACACAGGCTGGAGAGCTGGGAAGGGAGAAATGTAAAGAAATTCAACAAGGACCAGCATCTGGGAAAGAACAGCTCCATATACCAGTATAGGCTGAGGGCTGAGCTGCTGGAGAGCAGCCCTGGGAGTCCTGGTGGGCAATATGATGCCCATGAGCCAGCAACGCACCCTTGTGGCCAGGAGGGACAATGGCACCCAGAGGTGTGTTAGGAGAGGTCATCACGTTGTGAAAGGTTCTCCTCCTCTTCTACTCTGCCCTGGCAAGGCCACATCTGGAATACTATGTCCAGTTCTGAGCTGCTCGGTTCAAGGAGGACAGGGAACTGCTTGGGAGAGTCCAGCACAGAGCCGCAAATCTGATGAAGGGAGTGGAAGATCTCCTTTATGAGGAAAAGCTGAGAGAGCTGGGGCCCTTTAGCTTGGAGAAAAGGAGACTGAGAAGTGACCTCATTGATGTTTATAAATACATGAAGGGTGAGTGCTGGGAAGATGGAGCCAGGCTCTTCTCAGTGGTGTCCAAGGATAGACAAGGGGCAATGGGTGCAAGCCAGGAAATAGCAGGTTCCACGTAAGGAAAAAACTATTTCACTGAGAGGGTGAGAGAGCACTGGAACAAGCCGCTCAGAGAGCTTGTGGAGTCACTTTCATCAGAGACATTCAAAACCTGCTTGGATGTGCTCCTATTTGACATCCTCTGGGCGATCCTGCTCCAGCAGGGTGCTGAACAAGATGACCTTTGAGGCCCCTTCCAGCCCACAATGGTCTGTGATTATGCGAAAAGTCAGCAAGGGAAACACATTGATTCAAGCCATAAAACTAAACACACTCATGAAACAAGCAGAACCACTCTTACCCACAACTTCACTGGTATGTATTGAACTGAAGGAAGTGAAAACTACTTCTTTTTCCATTTGTTCTGTAACAAGTGTGAATTATCAGCAGTGGGACACGCACGTCGCTTCTTAGTACATTTTTTTAAAATTTAAAAATTAAGTAATTTTAAAATATTTGTCAGTGTTGCATTTTGGTTCAAAATTGGAAGGCACACAACTGGATAATTGCATACCAGTATTTTTATTTCTAGGGCTCCTCAGTTCCCCTGAAGTGAAGGAAGTGTGTGCAGTACCTGGAGTACTGTGTGCAATTCTGGAGCCCCCAGCACAGGAAGGACATGGAACTGTTGGAGAAAGTCTAGAGAAGGGCTACAAAGATGATGAGAGGGCTGCAGCACTTCTGCTATAAGGACAGGCTGAGAGAGTTGGGGCTTTTCAGCCTGGAGAAGAGAAGGCTTCCAGGAGACCTTAGAGTAACCTTCCAGTATCTGAAGGGGACCTACAGGAAGGCTGGGGAGGGACTGTTCACAAGGTCTTGTAATGACAGGACAAGGGGGAATGGGTTCAAATTGGTGGAGGGGAGATTTGAATGGGATGTTAGGAGGAAGTTCTTCACAGTGAAGGTGGCGAGGCAGTGGAACAGGTTGCTCAGAGAGGTTGTGGCTGCTCCCTCTCTGGATGTGTTCAAGGCTGGGTTGGATGAGGTCTTGAGTGACCTGCTCTAGTGGGAGGTGTCCCTGCCTATGGCACAGAGGGGTTGGAACTCGATGATCTTTGAGGTCTCTTCCAACCTAAACCATTCTACGATTCTAAGAGACAAACCTTAGATGATTTGTTGGTGCTAAGAAACAGATTTGTATTTCTTTTATGAAAGTAGGCTGGGAAATAATCAAATGAACACATTTCTGACATGTTAATATACTCATAACTCTTCTCATTTACAGTTCAGTAAGACCAATAATTAGGAAATAAATACTGTGGTTTTTTCCTGCCTCCCTGTGCTACTCTTCCATAGAAGTATTGATGTAGCTATCGTACATTTCTCTTCCTTTTTTTATAAGACGTAAACGTAAAAGAACTCTCTGAAGAATCAACCTTTTATATTCAACTTTTCCATTTCCCATAGGCAGAACTTAAGTCAAAGAGGTGAGATGGGCTTCTTTCCTTTTTAAATAACAGCCTCAGACTGTCAGTACAGCTGTATACAGGCTTTGCTACCTGTTACATGAGTTCAGATCACCTCACAGTCTACCAGCATACACTAATTTTTTTCCCTTGCCACAAACTTGATATCTGAATATTTACTTACCAAAAAAAAAGAAAAAAAAAAAAAGTTTTCACTTAAGCTTTAATTTAATGAGCATTAAATTGCATTCTATGCTGGTTAGATGATGCAGAACAGATGCTGAGCTAAAATTTCATTTGGCAAATGTCAGTTCAGAAGATATGCAGAACTGGAGTATTAGTAATCCAAACTACATGGTGAAAACAATGGAGAAAAAAAAAAACCTGTCAACTGCATCGCTGCCTGCCAACTTTCTGGGACTTCAGAAGATGGAAATTCTGCCTATTCCAGAAAATAATGTTCAGTTTTAGGAACTCTAATTGCTTATTAGGATGAGCATGTTCTTTTCTGGGCATCCACATCTCCTCTTGAGCTGACTGACATACTGCAAATGCTCATCAAAAGCCTGCAATTAGTATGCTTTTGTCCTGTAAATCTTCTCCCACCCATTAAGCAAGCATTTGTTTGAACCTGCAGTTGGACAGGTAGACTCAAGTGTCTGAATATGCTGCCAGCCACTTTACTCCACAGTTTGTGTCAGTCATAAAAACTCCAACAACCGAGCCAAGCAAAGCAGCAGTAGGTCTGTAAAGAAGCCTACAGCTTTCCAGCTGACAAAGTCCACTCTGTGACCAAGATGTTTGTCTGTCACTTGCTGTGTAAGGTACAAGCAATAATTCTCGTGAGGAACATGATGCAACTTAGCTGTTGGAAGTCTTTCTTGTACAAAGGCCATGTCTTCCTTTCCCTAATTAAAATCAATGCTTGTAATTATACCTCTCATGTACTACCCTAATTTCTGCCCTTCCATTTCAAGCATCTGGAAAGTCTTGTGTCCCCTTCTTTCCACGCCTGTCACTTACCTGTGTTTCGGTAACTTACTCATAGAAAACAACATTTGTGCTGGTTTGAACTAACTGGAGTATTTTAATAAGAAATTCGACTACAGGCTAAGAAAGGAAAACATTCCAGTGGCTCCTTCACTCATTTCTTTACTGAAATGGTATAAAGTTAGAACCAAAACATAGATAACTCAGAGCTGTTTGAGCCACGCTGGCTGTTGCATCTCTCTCAATGCCTTCTTAGCTGGATCTGTGCAACAACTACTTTCCTGCTGCTAACCCCCCTGGCTGATCCACCTTTGCTTATCAGATAGTGAGATAGGATTAGGAAGTGGGGGGAAGGTGGTAGGGTGGCTGGAAACCCCTCTTAAGGACTGTGATCTCTGGGAGGGCTGTGGTGTTTCTGTATTACTTTTTCATTGTATATACCTGTACATATCTGTGATATATTGCAAATACCTGCTTGTATATTGTGCAAAGCTGGAAGTTCTTCACTGAAAGAGTGGTTAGCCATTGGAATGGACCTCCTGGGGAGGTGGTAGAGTCACTGTCCCTGGAGGTGTTCAAAAGGAGACTGGATGAGGCGCTGACTGCCAGGGTTTAGTTAATTAGAAGGTGTTAGGCAATAGGTTGGACTCAATGATCTCAAAGGTCTTTTCCAACCTGGTTAATTGTGTGTGTAATTATGTGAAATATAAAGCTTCATTCCTTAACTTCCAGCCGTCTGAGTCTAGCCTAGTCTATTTCACAGTGTGTGAGGAGGTGGAAAACTCTCAAACCACTGCAACATGTTAGAAGTCTCATTCCACTTTCTCCACATCCTTCCCATACCTGAATGACCAGCAGCTGCTGTAGATCATGGAGATTTTCACAGATAGCCTCACAAGCCTAGGGCCACTACAGCTTTAGGGGACTACAGCATAACACAGTCACATTTCTTTATAAGAATTATTAGAACCAACAAATAAGGACAGCACTACTGAATAAAGCAGCACTAATTAGCAAAAATGTTTGATTCCATCTAATGAATTAACAAAATTCAGCTTTGAACCAGATGCCTGCTTGCTCCTACTGTATCTACAGAAACCAGTACTCATGGATGCACAAATGGTACCATGAAACTAGGAAGAATCAGGCAGCAAGCAAATAAAAACTTCTCAGGGGAAATCTTCATTTAGAAGCATCTATCCTACACATCAGCTGACTAAGAGCTGTGAAGTGATAGTAGAGCAACTAAACAGAGAGAGCCTCTTCTTCAAAAGATACTATGTCTAAGATCCATAATGACACTGTACACGTCTCTCCTGTCCACAGGGAAGTGCCTTTCACATCACCACGCTTCTCCTAAGAACATTTCACCTAGATTACAGTCATTTCTCCTCTGCTTTAATGGACTCCTCATCCAACTTTCCTTATGTGTGCACGAGAGACATACAAAGCAAAGCTCTTTTTCCTCTATGGTTTTTCATATTCTGAAATACAAATACACTGATCCAACAAAGTTTCAGAAAAAGACTACTTCCACTCTGGTTGCCATCATTTGATCTGGGGCAAGCAAAAAAAGGGGATAAATTACACACACATATTTTTTTTTTTTTTCATATTTCTGGAGGAAAAGCTGAAGAAAAAAGGTTTGAAGACAGAAGTTGTCACTATAAAACTCTGCACTGGTAGAAGCAATTGCAAGCAGTGGTATTTCGTATGTCCCATAAAACCTACCCACTACAGCGACAGAAAGAAGTGTTATTACGCTGAAGAAGCAGAGATCCAGTTGTGAATGTTTGATTTTTAATGCAGGAAAATAAGTCTTCCCCACTTCTTGCTTAAACACCTCCTGCATTTTTACTGGGGGGCAAATTTTTGGGCTGTGTTATCGTTACATTGCACACAGCAAAATGTAATATATAAACCACTCCATCTGCCACAGAGAAACCTTGTACAGCACTTTTGACAAAGTTAAAGTTCAGTTACCAGAGAGACCTGCCTTCTTTTCCACCAGAAAACTGAACAAAGCCACCAAAAGCATTGAGGATTACACTCAGCATTCCCACTGTTGTCATCATGACGCTCTCTGTAACCCATCTGCCTGCTTGAGGTATATGTGCTATAAAATTTCCTCCTTGCAGCTTCCCTACCTTCCTGCTAGCTCAGAGAGACACTAAAAGTTGTGCTATATATTCAGAAAGCATGTACAGTAACCATCATTCTTGCAAAGCTGTCAAACACACATTTTGGTACCACACACTGGCATTGGATGCTTGCACAGCACACAGCATAACCTGATTATATTGCTACCATATTGCTCTCTTTGCCCACGACCAGAATCTCCTTTTCTGCAGCTTTTACAAATACCAACCGTAGACAAACCAAGCGCTCCAGCAACTTCTACCCAAGAGCTGACTAGAAAATTCAGTTCACAATGGTTATAGAATCAAAACAGTTATCACACTCCTCCGATTTCCAGAGAAAATTGCTTTTCATAAGCTTTTGAGGGGTGGGGCCGGAGAGCAGGCTAAGCACACACACATCCAAGACCACAGCTACCATCTTATTTTACAGGAGAGCTCATGAGAGCCCTCCAAGGCAAAGCATCAGGACAAAGTTGTTACGCAAGCAAATTCTTCCGCACACCAATCCCGGGGTTGAGTTTTTTGTGTTTTTTTTCCTTCAAACAAATATGGATAAATAGATACACACAGACACATCCTCAACGGCAGAAACATCCAAAGCAAACCGCAACGCCCAAGCCTCTGCGCGAGCAAGAAACAGGAGATAATAAAGGTCTCACCCACCTGGGATCTTTCTGAATGCTATCAATGGAAGGTGACCTAGCCAAGGTCCCTTCGGGCGGGATGGCTGGCCCAGATTTGCTGTATGGTGATTCAATAGAAGGACAATACTGCAGCTGTCGGTAGGGGTCTGCGTAATTGGAGGCGGGGCCGGCCGCATAGCTGGCCCTCTGGAAGGTCGCTGTTGCGCTCTGTGTGCCGTGTTGACTGCCTGTGCGCTGTAAGGGTACGGAGTCGACACCAGGGGAAGATGGGGCTACGACAGGAAAGTAGGGACAAAGTAAAAAATTGAGGACCTGTTCACAGAAATGGTTAACCAGGTCTAGGCAGAGGGGAAAAACAAAAAAAGCAAATCACAACACATATAAAACAGGGGTTTTAAAAGAATAAGGGGTGTGGGGGGTTGGGGGGAGAGGGGGAGGATAAAAAAACCGAAACAACCAAAACAAAAAAAAAACCAAACAAACAGAAAACAAACAACATTGTCATTTTCAAAACCATCAAAGCAATTAATCATCAAATTAGTTTCTAAATGACATGCCACTTCTGGACTAGAAGACCTTTACAGCAGCGAAACGGATCATAGGACTGCTTTTCACTTGGGGTTTTAACTAACCAGAAATGGAAATAAGAAGCCATATGGGAGCATTCAGGCTAAGATTCACAACCACCATGAAGTGAAGCTTCTGAAGTCCTTACAGTAAGAAAGTAAGTCAGATCCACCACAGAAGTTGGGCCAAACCAGGCTCATGAGTCCAAATTGAGATGGACAGCTCTACGGCAGAAGAAATCACCACAGCCATCCTAAATTTGTAGTCCTGGTACCCATAAAGCAGGTAAAACTCAACAACTGCCTCCGAGAGGCACTGCACGTGTTTCATTAACCCATCTTCTGCCTATTTCATCTTAAGTAAGACTCAGGGGATTGCTACTGCTCACTCAGTCTGAAAACGAGCTAAGCACAAGGTGATCATGTAGATGTCTTCATGCGTGCCAGCAACGTCTGCGCTCACTCACCACAGCTCAAGATTAAAGCATTACCAGTTCTGAGCAGCTTAACCAATAGATTTAAACCGACTTAAAGCTTTTGTGACTCAAAAATCTTATTAATCTCTCTTGTAGTCCATTATCTTTCTGTCATAGCTCTGTGTACTGGAGATCCAGTCTGCCTTATGATACTTATTAAATGTGGAATATTTGAGAACCAAAGGCTAGTTAATGGCAAATGGATTATCACTCTAAGGGCCAGAGGACCACAATCCACATGATCTTTGGCCTGCAAACTAATACAAATTAAATGCTGGCTTTGCTCAGCAGGAAATTGGAAGTGTTTCAAGTTGCAAAAACACATGGTGGCTCCCATTTCCAACTGTCCCAGGACAAAAAGAATACTTTTGCCAACAGGAGTGTGCCCAGGTCCAGGACTATCGTTCTGGGTCAGATTCACAAGTGGAGCTGTAGGCAAAAATGCATATCCAAGAGAGAGGTTTTCATAATACATTTCCCAATCATTTGTCATTAACATGCACATTTACTTTTTAAGGAAACAGTATTTAATATATTACAGGTCCATGAAAGGGACTTCAAACATTTCCTCTTAAAAGTGCCAGCGAGTGCAACAGTGAGCTTTAAATACAGTTACAGCAGCTTTATCTGACCTAGTACTGTCAGTTACAATACCTGAAAATTTGTACCAGACCTTTGCCTCATTTCCTCTCACGAAGAGCAGAGATTTACAATAACAAATAAAATCTTACAACTTCTGAACAAACACAGACAAGGGAGCTCAACCACTTATCTATTGCTCCATCACTAGGAGGGTTCAAGGCCAGGCTGGAGGGCTTCTGAGGAAACATCTAGTGAAAGACAGCCCTGTCTTGGCAGGAAGGTTGGACTAGATTAACTTTAAAGGTCCTTCCCAACCCACTCAGCGACTCTATGATTACATTAATTTCCATACATAGCCATATTTTAGACATCTTGCTTTTGTTTAATGGCTAGCATGTACTTCCTTCAGAAAGGAGAAATATACCACAGGCAGACCTTTTCATACAACTGCATCAGCTGAAGTGCAATAACAGTATCAGCATACTGAAACATCTCATGCACAATCATGCTCGGTTCAGTGTTAGAAAGACAGAAGGAAAACATCACATTTTAATAGAAAATACACACAGCTGAAAGCCATAATTAGGTGCCTTGTGAGGAAAAAAAAGCAAAAAAAAAAAAAAAAAAGCAAAAAGAAAACAAAGCACAAGTTAGAGAAGACACTGGAAATATATCCAACTGAAAAAGCAAAAGCGTAATTGCATAATGACAGAGCACACTCCTAAGCGCTGTCACTTCATGGAATACACCAATAGCTTCTGACACATTATATGGGCAACTGCAAAAATCCCCACGCTGCTAATACTGCTGAAAACAAGAACCTCACTGTAATGGGGATTGCTTTGCAAAATATTCCACTGTATTTCCTTTCCTCTCCTCTGCCAGCGGTTCAATGGAAACGGTGTTTGCTTTAAAATTCCTTGAAAATGTTTCCTTCTATTTTCTCCTTTGCCTTGTTATCAAAACAGTCATTTATATGAGCTGCCACTAGCTGTATTCTCACACTTAGATGGTTTTCGAGACACTGATTCATTTCTCCAATTATCTTCCCAGCAGACTGTTACTCCCTCTTGAATTTTATCACAATGAACACAGAAGTGTCATAGCAGGAATACAAGAATAAAGCACCAAAAAATTAGCTTGTTGGACCAGTGGTGTCCAGATCAATTAAAAGAAAACTGCCCCAAACAATTAACACTTTAGATTAACTTCTGTGTTCAACTTCACTGTCACATTCATGGATGGCAAAAGGGTTAAGCTTTAGCAGAGAGCTGTACTCAAATAATTTCATGTAAAATTGAGGCAAAGCCGCTTCCTACAACAGGGCACTCCTGCTTAAATTCTTTTGGCAGCCAGACAAACTGACTGAAGTATGACAAACTTTGTCTATCGAGAGCTCGCCGCTATTTAGCTACTGAAACAGCAAAGCTGCACCAATTATGTCTATTAAAATAAATAAATTCAGCAGTTAATTTGCCTCACCAGCAAGAGCAAATCATCAGTGAGCACAGTGGTAGTCAGAGAGCATACAGTCAGAGTGGACCAGAGGGCATCTGTGTACCACCTATGACTGTAAATGGTCATGCAGCCAGAGGTTATCTCTTCAGCCACTTATATTCCCACTCCACCTTCAAAGCCAGAGGTCTCTCTGTAGCTGCTATGCTGTTACTTCTCTGGAAAATACTAGGTGCATCTCTGAATTAGTTAACAGGTTCATTTTCACCACTGACAGCTGCAGACTGCTAAGCCTAACACAGATCATAAACATACTTCAAGTGACTGCAAGAGCCAGCAATTAACTGTCACCCTTTGCTACTCAGTTCTTCCAAATACCTTAAAAGTATCTCCTGACCATTGCTGGATTTGCACAACTGTTTTGCAGAACAACTTGCTTCAGAGACCAAGGAAACATCACTTGTGCTCTGCATGTCACGTTCAATAAATCCTCTTTCAGTGCAAAAACTGACAATCATCGAAGACTGAAGAACTGAAGTTGCTACTGCAGAGATGTATTCTCACATTTTTTATTTTCCAAGTGTTCTTTAGATCTGACACTAATTGCTGCAATAAGGCTGAATGCTCCCTTCCTTAGAAACTGATGGGTTTTTTCTACAACAAAGAAAAAAAATGGTGAATGAAAATACTTCTTCCTTGTTTTCTGAGCTATTCCTCTGTTTAGAGAGCAGCTGGTATCTGGGCACTTCGAAGGATTCTTTTCTCTATGCTGCATGCAAAGCAAAGTAGAATTCTCATATTGTCTGGGTCTTAGTTTCATTTTCATGCTTATTTTTCAGCTTGAAGTCAGTTTTCTTATTTTTCCTTTTACTGAACAGTTCCATCGGGGGAAGACCTATAACTGCCACTGTGTAACCCTGAGCATATGGAATAATTTTCTTAAGCACCAATTGAGACTTGGCATTTCTGGAGTAGTAATTATTTTATTTATGAGCTCAAGTATGTGATTAACTGGTATAAAGCTGAAACCACCTGGTTCCATTAGCTTCAGCAATGGAGGCTTATTAGTAAGTCATCTGTAAGGATTTTTAACCTCTAAAGAAACTTTTAATGAAAAAATAGGTAGCAAAGTAATTTTGTGAGCAGCAAGGATAAGAGAGTTTGTATCTTAGAAATCTGGTTTTTAGTTGGATAGATATGGTGCCTGAGATGAATACAATCCAATCAAAGTTTAGTTGCAGCTGTGCTTGATGCAACTTCAATAAAACCCTGTTATGAACTATGCAAAATTAATAACTGATATTATTTTTTACATCCAGGCCAAGATTGTTAATAACTATGAGAAATATTTATTAACATTAAATCTCACCAGAAAACTTATTTGCAATGTTTGAAACGCAGGGTTCGGATGCTTATAGACACAGGGAGCAGACAGAACTATAACACTTTTAAGAAATAACTAGCAAATGCGAATATTAAAACTGGAAAGAGATTTTTAGCTACCTCTTGCCAATCAGGGGACTTGAGAGGCTCCTTTCTGCTACTAAGGAAGAAAGGCACAACAGAATCTAGTTAAAGAATTTCTTAGAGAGAGGCTTTGAAATATTTACTCACAAAATAGTATCAGTACCCAAAGCTTGAAGGGAATTCTGTTGGTGTCTGGAAGGTTATTTTAGGCAGAGGCTGTGGCAGGGCAAAGCAGGCAAATCAAAAGTAAAAGCAAAACCACCAAAACAAATGGCAGAAGCCTACTGATTGTACTGCCTGAATGCAAATGGTCACCCTGGCCACACAAACTCACCAATCAGAATGGCATTTTGCCAAACCTGACCACGTTAGCTTAAGTCAGGAGCTTGCTTGCCCTTATTTATATATATCTTATCAGACTCCACCTGAATTACTGTGTGCAGTTCTGGAGCCCCCAGCACAAGAAGGACATGGAACTGCTGGAGAGAGTCCAGAGGAGGGCCATGAAGATGCTCAGAGGGCTGCAGCAGCTCTGCTATGAGGACAGGCTGAGAGAGTTGGGACTTTTCAGCCTGGAGAAGAGAAGGCTTTGAGGAGACCTTAGAGTAGCCTTCCAGTATCTGAAGGGGGCCTACAGGAGGACTGGGGAGGGTCTCTTCCAACCTAAACCATTCTATGATTCTATTTGGAAGGAACAAATCTGGGCAAGTTTTACATTCTCCAAGTGGGTGTCTCCAAGCCTTTTGTCTTCCCCCTGTGCTTTGCTTCCTCCCCCTAGCAGAGGGAAGGGACCATGGGATCATGGCTGGGCAAGCCAGGACATGGATATTCCACGATAAACCCAAAGCCAAAACCCAAATGCAGCCTCTTTCATAGCGAGCTCCATTACAAGGCTTCACTGCTGTGTCCAACCTCACATCCCCACACCCACAACCTTCATTTTGAAATCTGGCGGATTAGAGGGGACAGTTAGGCTTTATGCCAACAATAGGATTCCCCAAGTGTCTAGACATTTTCAGCTATTTCAGATTCTCAACTCTCTGACTTCAAGCAAGAATGATTTCCCTTTTCAAGTTTTCAGTATTAAAAAACATGATGTTCCTTTGCACCTGCAGGAACTGACTACATTGTAAGTATCCAAGTTTAATCTCCACTAATTAGGCAACTTCCATTCTCAGACTCATCTACCAGCATGTTTCAGTGATGCTCCTCTGCACAAAAAATACCAATGTGTCAACAGAACCTGACAATCGGATGCCAACTTTGGCTGCCAAAGGTGTTGTGCCAACATCTTCTTTTCAGATGGTCTCTTGTCTGAGTTGCATCCTTCAATTTGTGGAAAACAAACACTTTAATTGATTTGTTAAATGAGCATTTAAACAGGGAAAGTAACAACTCCCAAGGCCCTTCGAAGCAATTGTCCTATCAGAATATGAGATACTGAAATTCATCATGACAGCTTCCTCACTGCAGATACAAATCACCCCTGAGCAGTGGCACTAAACAAGACATAAAAATGACCTTCTTCCTCACTGTAGTAATATGAGGTCTCATACTGTGTGCATGGGGCATAATAATCATAACAGAAATCCCTTCACAGCAAAACCACAGAGATAGATTACTGCACATAGTCTAGCCTGCTACCACTAAATTTCACACCAAATTCACCTTCTCTTGAAATCTCTCTGTTGTTTCCTGTCCAGCTGGCCAATATAAAACAGAATACAGGGATAGAAATCAGAATGATTAAAATATGTATAAATATTATGAGGAAATAACAGATTAACAGCCTGCACTGAATCATGTTGACCATGAGCCAGCAATGTGCTCTGGTGGCCAGGAGGGGCAATGGCGGATTAGAAGGGCTGTGGTCAGTAGGTCAAGAGAGGTTCTCCTGCCCCTCTACTCTGCCCTAGTGAGGCCACATTTGGAGTACTGTGTCCAGTTCTGGACCCCACAGTCCGAGAGGGACATAGAACTGCTTGAAAGAGTCCAGCACAGAGCCACAAAGATGCTGAAGGGAATGGAACATCTCTGTTAGAAGGAGAGCCTGAGGGAGCTGGGGCTGTACTGCTGGGAGAAGAGGAGCCTGAGAGGTGACCTCATCAGTGTTCATCAATATGTGCAGGGTGAGTGGCAGGAGGCTGTAGCCAGGCTCTGCTGGGTGATGCCCAGGGACAGGACAAGGGGCACTGGGTGGAAGCTGAGGCATAGGAAGTTTCATGGAAACATGAGGATTTTTTCTCTGTGAGGGTGGCAGAGCACTGGAACAGGATGGCCAAGGTGGTTGTGCAGTCTCCCTCTCCAGAGATATTAAAAATCTGGTACAGGAAATGCTGCTCTGGCAGGGGAGTTGGACTAGATGGTCTTTTGAGGTCCCTTCCAGCCCCTGATATTCTGTGATTCATGCTACAGCAATCAAGTACATAGATTTCCTCTCATTCTGATTTTGACTCCTGCCTATTTAGTACACTACAGTCTTAAGTATTGAAATGGCTACTAATTGCTGTATTTTTAAAACACCTTACTGAATATCACCTATTTTAACTGATAGTTTCCACTTTGGAGTCAAAGAGTACTTTACTATTAAGCTAACCACATTTGTATTCATAGAATCATAGAATGGTTGAGGTTGGAAGAGACCTCAAAGATCATCCAGTTCCAATCCCCCTGTGCCATAGGCAGGGACACCTCCCACTAGAACAGGTCGCTCACGACCTCATCCAGCCTGGCCTTGAACACATCCAGGGAGGGAGCAGACACAACCTCCCTGGGCAACCTGT
>VWZI01006783.1:374712-405831 GCA_013396835.1 Psilopogon haemacephalus
CATCATTAAGAACTTCTTTAATTGTAAAAACTCCAATCCCACACACAGATTGGTGGCAGAAAGGAAGAAAAACCAGCTTGAGTTAAAATTTAGAATAATACTAAGAAAGGCAATAGGCTGGTGCTTTTTCAAAGTGTGCCTTCAAATGCAACGCTGCAGAATGATCCTCTAGCAAAAACAAACAGTTGCCTAGAAGACATTGCTGGGTAGTCAGCTCAGGCACAGCACTGTGTTTTTGTTCAGCAAGAAGACTTATGAAAGCATGAAAGGTGTCTGAATGACTCCCTATTTCATGAATGGCAGCCTTGTATTTCTACACAGCGCTGAAGGAAAGAAAATGGACACAACCCTGCATCACTGCAGTCTAAGGTGACCAGGTTTTAACTCAAGACTCTGTGTGTACAGTAAAATAGATGAGAAATACAGTTTCTGGCACAGAGAGCACAGAGTTTGTGGCACAGAGTAAACACTGTTTACTCAGCAGCAGATGAGATTCACAGGGTAGGTAATTCCCTGGCCAAGATGCTGTAATCACACTTCTCCCTCACTAAAAAGGCACAAGCCAAGGGACATCTGAGATGTGTTGAGACATGTGCTAAGTCATCCTTCTATACAAAAAAGGAATAGAAGAAAATATATTGGACAAATTACAAGCCTCTGAAGGTATTCCTTTCATGGGGCAGGGGAAGGAAGCTGTGGATATTGACTATCTAAGAAGATTTCTATTCTGAGCAACAGAAAACTGGGCTGTCTTTAGATGAGTGTCATTCCTCTATGAATCCCAACCATAGGCTCAATACCTGAAGACAGAAATATCTCATTTGCAGAAATGTTTCTCCACTCTAAAGGGGGGTGATGCTCCCAGATTAAAGGTGGTTTTGCAGGGTTTTTCCTCCCTGTCACTTTTCTCCTTCTCTTAATTGCTCTTGTCAACAGTTTACAGCAACCAGTGAAGCTGGAAACAATGTCTTTTATTATACTCCTGTTGGAGTTTTAATAGGAGGAAATAAGATATAATAAATAAATAAATCTGCTGCAGAGATTATGCCACCTGCCAAAAAAAAAAAAAAATCACCTAAAAACATATACAGTAACATAACACAGCTAAGACTGTGATACTCCAGTATCTGAAGGGGGCCTACAGGAAGGCTGGGGAGGGACTATTCATAAAGTCTTGTAATGAAAGGATGAGGGAGAATGAGTTCAAGCTGGCACAGGGGAGATTTAAATGGGATGTTAGGAGGAAGTTCTTCACAGTGAGGGTGGTGAGACACTGGCACAGGTTGCCCAGGGAGGTTGTGTCTGCTCCCTCCCTGGATGTGTTCAAGGCCAGGCTGGATGAGGTCATGAGCAACCTGTTCTAGTGGGAGGTGTCCCTGCCTATGGCGGGGAGTTGGAACTGGATGATCTTTGAGGTCTCTTCCAACCTAAACCATTCTATGAAGACTATACCAGACATCTCAGATCTGTCAAATGAACTGGGATCATGACTTAGCATTGCTTTGAGGTGATTTGTTACTCACTATGCAGATCACTACGGTATTTTGTGCTCAATTTACTATGCACTGAAGATTTGTTCCCCGCTTGTTTCCTGCAATTCTCCCTCCTAAAGCCTGTTATCAAGTGGGTTTCAGTTAGGAACACAAGTCTATTATCACAATAGTGCCAAACTAATAGAGAAGGAGTGGTAGGAATATTTCTTTCTTTTTTAATTTCCTGAAAACATTGCATCCTGGAGCCAGAACTCCACCACGCTGTGTGATCTGCAAGCATGATCCTCAACTAATCTCTAGTGGTGGCATCACAGAATGTCCCTGCACCACATATCGACCTGTGACAAAACAAACCCAACAGCCTGTCCCACACACACACAGAGGTAAAAAACCCAACATCCCACAACCTGAGCAGAAACAAGTGTCATTTGGTACTTACAACCTAACTATTGCACTTTAGGACTGAACAAAAACTAAACCATGGCAGAAACAGCATAATGGACAAAGGCTTTTATCCCAACAGGGCAAGGCAAAACCAATTTTGCTGCTGCTCATCCATCTTGCCTGAAGTGACAATTTTCAAGTCAAATAAATGTATTTGAAACTGAGATTCATTTTTTTTCCCCTTTCAAATGAACTGTCTGTAGTAAAGGAATCTGCATGTAAGAGGTAGCTCTCATTAACATCTAGATGCTGCTCTGAAATCAAGAAGTAAATCTATGGCATCAATGTTCCCTGGAAAGAATCAAAACAGAGTTAACTGCATATATAGAGGAAGCACTTTTCTTTTTCCCTGTAACTCCCTTAAAATCCCTTTTACTCATCCATCTGTGGAGTTACAAATTATACATCTGGTTATCTAAACCCAAGAATCAATACTAACACAAAGGATGAGATAGCTGCAGGGCAACTGAGCTATAAACTGTCCCATGGAACCTGCTGCTGGTGATCCATAAGGCTCAGAGGAATTGGATTCCCAGAGCTGAAATTACATCTGCTTGTCATCCAGGTGGAGAAAGCTGTGAATCCCTCTAAACAGGGATTCACCATGACATTAAAGCTGAAGCCCCACAATGTCATTTTCACATGGTCTCATTTCAACCTAAGAATGCTATGTTAATTTTCCAATTTTCTTTCTGCATGTATGCTGGTTTGAGGCTAACTGCACTATTGTAATTTGAAAAAAAATTAGCTGATAGGCTGTGAAAAGCAAACACTGCTGATGTCTGCTCCAGAGGTTTACTGAGATGTTTAAAAGCAAGGACACAAACACAGATAAGACAGTCTGGCTCTGTCTGTTGGGATTCTGTCTCTCTCCCTGGCTTCTAGCTGGATCTGTGTAACCCAACTAACCATTTTGCTTCTAACCCCCCTGCCAATCCTTTCAACTCACCTTGCACATAAGGTAGAGTCTGGGATAAGGTTGGGGGGGATGGAAAAAGGTGGGAAGGTGGTTGGGAGCCCCTCCTGGGCACTCTGATTGCTGGGTCACTGTGTTTCTGTATGACTTTTAACTTGTCTATTTCTGTATCTAGTTGTAAATATTTGTAATCTATTACAAATCTCTGTTTGTATCTTGTGTTAAACTGTGAATATAAAGTTCCATTACTTAACTTCCAGCTGGCTGAGTCCAGTCTGGGTGAATTCATTGTGTGTGGGGGCAGCTAACTTCCCAAGCATCACAGCATGTTTAAGCCATAGACAACTTCTGCAATTTGAAATAGCTGAAGGGGGCAAACTACCACAGAACTGCTTGCCTTAAGGTATTGTAAATGACTGTCATTAAAAATACAACTCTTAAAGTTAAAAAAAATAAACAAACCCAAACACATTCTACCACATTGTCCTATTTGTTTCAGATGTTGTCTGAATACTAAATATCAAATGCAAGGTCCTGCACATGGGTTGTGGCAATCCCTGGTGTCAATACAAGCTGGGGAGATGAAGAGATTGAGATTAGTCCTGCAGAGGATCTGGTGGTACTGGCAGATTAACACCTGGACCTGAGCTGCAACGTGCTTCCACATCCCAGAAAGCCAGGCACATCCTGGGCTGCATCACAAGAAGTGTGGCCAGCACGTCCAGGGAGGTGATTCTGCTATTTTATTATGCTCTTTTGAGACCCCATCCAGAGTACTGTGTGCACCTCTGGGGTCCCCAACATAAGAAAGACATGGACCTGCTTGAGAGGGTACAAAGAAAGGCCACAAAGATGGTTAGAGGACTGGAACACTTATCCAGTGAGGACTGGCTGGTTGTGTTGGGACTACCCAGCCTGGAGAAGAGATGGCTCCAGGGAGACCTTACTGTGACCTTTTAATAATGAAAGAGGCCCTATAAGAAAGATGGGTACAGACTTTTCAGCAGGGTCTGTTGCGACAGGGTGGGGTAATGGTTTCAGGCTAACAGATAGGAGATTTAGACTAGATATAAGTAAGATTTAATTTTTCTTTACAGTGAGGTTGGTGAAACACTGGAGCACATTACCCAAAAAGGTGGTAGATGCCCCATAGCTGGAAACATTAAAGGTCAGGCTGGATGGAGCTCCGGGCAACTTGATCTAGTTGATGTTCCCTCTTGGTGCAGAAAACATTGGACTAGAAGACCTTTAGAGGTCCCTTCCAACTCAAAACTATTCTATGGTACAGTGACAGTGTTATAAAATATTTCATAACCACCAAAAAAAAATAGCCCAAACAAAAAAACCCACCAAACTTATAAGGTTAAAAGTTTAATGTTAGCACAGTTCAGAACCGTTTGTTATGGTCAAAGAAAAGCAGAAAAACACTTCAGAGGTTTTGATGCCATATGACTACAATAAAAGAAGCTTAATCATTCTTGAAAGAAGAGTAACTCACTCTACAGGATACAGATATCTGACTTTTTTTTCCATATGGCAGATTTTTGAAGTATAGAATAATTGCTTCACAATAGGAAAAGAACCTTTGACTTGAAATAATGACTTCTAAAAGCATCAAATATATCCAATACTTTATTACATATGAAGACAAATATTTCCAGTTTTGTGAAGATTTACTCTGGCTCAGTTCTTGCATCCTTTGTAGCCCTGTGCTCCTTTTGTAAGGGACAGCAAAGTTGTTAAAAGCCATGATAGAACATGTGCAGAATTAAAAGAAAGTTTAAGCTGGATTAGTATATAAACATGCAGCAAATTAAGCACTTGGGTACTTAAAGGCAGTGTTATAAATTATGCAATATCCTTCTCCATGTTTGGTGTAAAAATCTCCATCAGCAGAACAAATTAAAATTGACTTGCACCTACTCAGCAGTTACTGTTCCTACCGACTGGCTCCTTGGTTGACAAGATCTGTCTGGCAGAAGATCAGTAGTCCCTCTTGGAGCAAAGCAAGGTCTCTGCCCTCAAATTCTGCAGCAGAGGGAAGGCAGGGGGGACACATGGACCTAGGGGCTGGTTTAACAGTCTACCTGGTCAATAGGGTGGAAGTTCAAAGGTGTTGGGTGTGTAGTTACTTTTCCTACAGTGAAGGAGCCCCCCCAGAAAGTAGAGGTGAACAGCACATGAATCTGGCACTGAGAATAGAAGCTGATCAGACATAGAATCATAGAATGGTTTAGGTTGGAAGAGACCTTAAAGATCATCCAGTTGCAACTCCCCTGTGCCATAGGCAGGGACACCTCCCATCAGATCAGGTTGCTCAAGACCTCACCCAGCCTGGGCTTGAACACCTCCAGGGAGGGAGCAGCCACAACCTCCCTGGGCAACCTGTTCCAGTGCAATGAGCTGGCAACAGGAGGTGATCAGAACTGGAACTACCCTGCCCCACCTGTGCAATGCAGCAGAGGACAGGAGGATGAGGTCAGAGACATTTGAGCGCTCGTAGGCAACAAAACTAGAAACCTCCCCTCCCTGCAAAAAAACAAGACTAAACAAACCAATAGTGCAATCAACTTTGTATGGGATGTTCCTATCTGGGGTTAACAGTAAAAGGAGGTTTTGCACTTCCTTCTCCTGCCTCTGTTCTAGTTCCTGAAGAGACCAGACGCTGACCACAGGCACCTCATAAGATTGGACAAGGAGACAGAGGAAGAGAAACATCCCAGTCATGCTGAGAGAAAGCAGCCATCACAATGACAACAGAAGGAACACCATCTTTTCCTTGTAAATCTTTCCCTCAGATGCTGCTTAACCTCCAGGACAGCAAAAGCCAAGTGCAGCAGGGGCGAACATGCAAAAGCTGGCATAGCCATCTGGGTCCTCTTCCCATCCCTCCAGCAGCACATCTAATCCATGAAGGACTGGACTCTGGCAGCAAGCATTGCCTCTATCCCATTAAAGCAAGACACACTTTTACAGAAGAAAGTCTCAGAAATAACTCAGAGCAGTGCCTGACATAAGGCATCCATCTGCACAGACTCCTTTCCTTCAGCAAATGAAGAAGTGGGCAGAAGCAGAAAATAGAGGAGAACAGCAGCATCTGTCCAAATCAGGCAGAAACAGAGGACAATAGCAGCATCTGTCCAAATCACAACAGTCATTCTTACCTTCAGCAGTTCTTCCTGATCTCCACCACAGAACAATGAAATACAGAGTTTTTTCCCTGCCAGTGGCAAGTACCTGAATAGAAACCATGTCCAGGAGCAACAGGTAACTCCTTCCTCTAAAAGGGAGCTGCCTTGACTCTCCACAGCTCTCCTGACAGCTCTCTCCCTCTCACAGAAACCTATTTCACCAAGTGCCACATGCCTGGTTTGCACCTGCCACCAGAAATTTCACAGGCTTGTCCTCTTGAGTTAGCACACTCCACCAAGGTACCCAGGAGGTGGTGCAGCCTGCAGCAGCACAGCTTTCAGTAACACCTTCAGAGGTGCCAGTGCACTGGTGGAATCAACCGAGCAGCAGTGGGAAGAACTTTGAGACCTGGTCTGAAGGAGATGAATGCATCAGGGAAGCTCAAGAGAAGCCTGGCAGTTACCTGCAAGCACAGGGACATTGGGCAGGAGGTTGCAGGAGAAGTCCTGCAGGCACACACCTGCCCCACACACACTCCTTGATGGGTAACTCCTGGCAAGAGTATGCTCGGTAAACCCTTCAAGTCCTGCACTAAGCCACTGTTCAGAGGCAGGGCACATTTCTGATTCCTTATCCTCTCACTATTCAACCTCTTTTCAACAAATCTTTCATTTTGGGGTTCTCTTTTCAGTATCAACAGTACTAAGCACACAGCTTACACCTCCTTCTCCCAATCCTTTTTCCTTCTGACAAGCATAGAAAAGTTTTCACATTGCCTTATCTTCATCAAGGAGGCACTTCAGCTCCATCATCTCAGAAGTCAAATCTAATGCCAACTGGCTACTGAAACCACTCAAAGCTGCCGGACTTCCCATGACTGCCCTGCATCGTGAGGCCTTTCCAACAATACTTCCAGAGCCAGAGGCAGAGAGCATCCTCAGGCTATGCATCCTGAAGCAAGCCTTCCATTTCTTCAAGAACGCTGTGCTGGTTCGAACTAATTGGAGAATTTGAGTGAGAAATTAGACTATTGGCTGAGAGAGGCAAACACAGGATGTCACTTCACCCAGAGCTTTACTGAGAAAGAACAAAAAAATAGTTTTAAAAAAGTGTAACCCAAACATACATAAGTCAGATGGTTTCAGGCTGCTCTGGGCTGTGGATGCTCTTTGCATGGTTCTTTGTCTCTGCCCTGGTAGGTAGTTTTCAATAATTCTACTAACTTCTTTCCTACTACTAACCCCTCTGGCCGATCTACCTCAGCTTCTCTGCAGCATCAACAGGTGGTGAGGTAAGACTGGGGAAGAGCAGAAAGGTGGTAGGGGTGGTTGGTTACCCCTCTTGGGGATTCTGATCTCTGAGAGGGCTGTGGTGTTTCTGTATTACCTTTTCACTGTATATATTTGTAAATATCTGTTATACATTGTAAATATCTGCTTGTCTATTGTGCATTGCTGTAAATATAAAGCTTCATTTATCAACTTCCAGTGTTCTGAGTCCTAGCCAGGGTTTATTTCAAAAGGTGGGGGGGCAGGTAACTGCAAAACCACCACAAATGTCAAGGTTCCCCTGCAGTCAGGCATCCTCCACTGAGCTGGGGAAGGCAGGCTCACTCTTCTGGTGTAATTACTGGCCCCTCCTTGCCAGTCGTGTAAAGCTGGGAGCAAAGATACTCAGCTGCAGCCCCTGAAAGCAGTGAGTGCTCTTGAAGAGCAAGCACTTAGCTGGTTTTGAGGTCTGAAAGTCCACAGCTCGCCAGCACTTTTAAGCAGCAACCTTTTCTTAATCTGTTAAAGCCACAGTTTGTAGAGTTCCGAATAAGCACAGGCCTCACATTTACTGCCCATTCCTCTCCCTGGGGACAGGACTCTTTCAAAGCTTTTAATGGCTCTTATCTAGAAATCTCACCTTCTTTACAGATGTGTACTCACCTCTTTCCCTGCAGGACTGCAATGAATGCAACTGGCATTAGGAGGTGACAGTGCTGCTAGTGACCAGAGGTGATGCCAGCCAAACCCACAGACCCCACTGCTGCCAAAACCACACTCCCCTGCTGCAGGGGAGAACCAGACAGAACCCCAGCAGAAAACCTGCCAAGGCAGCTACAGAAATCCCAGGCTTGAAATACAGTGAGGTTTTGCTGTCTTGTTTCATGTTTAATGTGAATTGAGTATCAGTAACAAAGGACTAAGCTCCTAAACCAGAAGTCCTACTCTGCAAATAAGTGAACAACTGCTGACCGTGCTTCCCATTCTGGTGGACAGGCAATTCTTCCCTCTTCTTAAGTAACAGCCCTCTTCAGTTGCAGAGATCAGCACCTGGGCATCCTCTCAAATAAACTTATGTCTACTGTTATTAAATTAGGATTTACACTCATAATGCAAGCTCTTCAGATTTATAAGGAAAATAAGAACCACACCTGGCTGGTGCTCTTCAGTTTGGATACAAACACAAATTCCAACTCAGCAAATAAATCAATTATTTATGTGTATTATGCCTGAATATTCTCCTCCAAGCATATCTTTTGTGAATTTCCATTTTGGAAGCCGAATTTCACTTACTGGTATTATCAGCACACAAGTTTAGGCTGCTATGTTTTATATGAGAGAAGGAACTACCCTTTGAAGAGGGAAGAGACTGGTAAGGAAAAGTTACAGACCTAAGAAGCCTGTGTAGCTCCTGCCATCACGTTTGTAAGATTATTTTTAGCTTAGACAGTATGACAGTAATACATAATTTAAACCACCAACGTGATGAAGAATTCATCCCGCCCCCATCTAAAGCCATGCTAGCAAGAGATGTTCAGTAAGCTCCTACTAGTTTGTACCTTTGTTCTGGTTTGAGGCTAATTGGAATATTTTAATGAGAAAAATGAGATGACAGGCTGTGAAAAACAAACACTGCTGATGTCTGCTTCACTCAGAGGTTTGCTGAGACGTACAAAAGCAAGGAAACAAATATAGATAAGACAGTCTAGGTCTGTCTGTTAGAGTCTGTCTCTCTCCCTGGCTTCTGCTTGGATCTGTGTAACCCAACTAATCATATTCTGCTTCTAACTCCCTTGTCAATCCTTCAAGCTCACCTTGCACATAATCAAATTCTGGGATAAGGCTGGGGGGTGGAAAAAGGTGGAAGAATGGTTGGGATCCCCCTCCTGGGCACTCTGATTTCTGGGAGGGGCATTGTGTTTCTGTATTCCTTTTAATTTGTCTATTTTTGTATCTAGCTGTAAATATTTGCAATCTATTGTAAAGCTCTGCTTGTATCTTGCGCTGAGCTGTGAATACAAAGCTTCATTCCTTAACTTCCAGCTGGCTGGAAGTGTAGTCTGGGTGAATTCATTATGTGTGGGGGCATCTAACTCCCAAACCATCACATCCTTCTTCACTTAGTGCAGAATTATTGCATTTCATCCCTGACTGAAGGATGAGGAAAAAACACAAGAGTTCGATCGGCAAAAAAACCCACCCAAAAACCACTGAGTAAACAGAATAAATTTGTTAATCCTATAGAGAAAGTTTTTGGTTTTTAATTCTGCTCATGGTATGTTGATTGAAGATTAAAAAAAAAAAAAAAAATCCCAAAATCTGAGCAGGCTTTATCCTTAGTTGTGTAAACATTCCTGAAAGTAACAAGTATTCAGAAGCTCACCAAAAAGAATAAGCTGATGTCTATCAAAACTCAAGTTCCCATTCTGTGAGTCATTTAATCTATCAAATTAACTGAAATTTTCAAGATCAGGAAGAATGTTCTCTTTTTAAAAAGGCACAAAAGCAAGTGGGGTTTTTTTTGCAGGAACAACTAGCATTACCTTTTCACCAGGCAATGTTAGCTGCAGAGACAAAAAGCACAAATCCAGGCTTGGGACAAAGTCCTTAGACTAAGTCTGCCTTCACTCATCTTTTTTAAGAGCAGATGTGGAAAAGCATGCATCACCTTCATCATTAAAAGTACTGCTGCAAGAGACAGAATGTCAGCTATGGCTGGCAAATGAGCACAGTGAACTCTTGAAGCTTCCCATTCCAATGTAATTCATGCAAACAGAAGATACAGCCTTGGGCACCTATCTTCAAGGAGTACACAGCAATTTACCCTCTTATCTCATATTAAATAACAAAAAAAAAAAAAAAAAGAGAGAGAAAGAAAAGAAAAATCAGCTATTTAGTCCTACAATAAAAACCACTTAAACCACTGAAGAAATAAAAAGCTACACTGCCAAACTTTAGTTGACCTGCATCCTCTCCTTTCTGCTAATTTGAGGAAAGCTGTATAGTCTCCATCAGAAGGCAAATCTTTTTATGTGCATTTGTGACAGAGGCAGGAGTGGTCCAACAGCTGGTCCGATTCAGCTCAAAATTCCCTCTGAGAGCTGATGCTCTTCAGTCTGCTTGGGTGAAAGGCTGACAGCATCCATAGTTAACAGAACAATCTGCCTGGCATGTATCCACCGGCTTTTATTTCCCCTGACCCTGATGATGAGGGTGGAGGGGGAAAAAGCGAGGGTGGATCAGCCAAACAAAAAGCTGGGCTGATGGGGCCATTCTTCAGAATGAACCTGGAGCAATGTTCAAAGCCATATCCCAAAGGGCAAAACAAAATTCACCATCATGAGGCCCATTTCTGCTGCTCAAATCAGCATATTTTTTTTTTAGTATTTCCTCTTCCCTTCTGAAAACTCATCCTCAGGTATTTCCCACTAACACACTGCATCCCAGGTTCACTCACTGTGACTGTGATCTATGCTGACAGGTTTTCCTTCCTTATGGAGGAGCTGTGAAGATTACAATCACAAGACAGCCTGCTGCTGAATTCAGCACAGAAAGCCAAGGGATATTTTGCAAGCAAAACAAGAAAACTTCTTCAGGGCATAACTGGGAAAAAGAGCATCTTATGGGAAATATGAGACATCCACGGGTGGAACACAAGGCAACATAAATAAGTTGCTTCAATATCACTGCTTCCACTGCTCAGTGATCTGAGCACAGGTCTCAGTCCTTCCATTTGAAGAGCAGTAATCTTTTTTTCCCTGCACACACACAACTCCATACAAAGCACACTATGGCAGCACCCTTCACAGGTAGGAAATGGTGTCATGCTGTCCTTCCCGAAGTATAAAGTGGTTATAGGTATTTAGGTAGAGAATTCTGTGGATAAAAACTTTTTAAGGATGTTCTCCTACATGGTCAAAACTTGTATGAAGCAAACTAATTTTTTTTTGGGACGTGCAAAACTTGCCAGCTTTGACCTTGGAGAACTGGGTTTGAAAATAAAATAAATAAATAAATAGAAGAAATCTAAAAGACAGCAAAAGATCTTGCCCCAAAAAGTACATTTTACTTTTTCTTGCTGAAAATGGGAGTGATCTGAGCACGGACATAATCTTCCCTTTTTGATCAACACAGCAACGACAAAACAGCAGAAATGCTCAAAACTCCTAAGGCAAGTTCTTTCTACATCTGCTTTAGGCTATTTTGGTTGTAGCATTTATGTACTCTAATTATTTTGTGCATTAAATACCATAAATATCCCTGTTGATTTATGATCTATTTGCGGGTTCCAACATACAGCTGGATTTTATTTCACTGAGAGGACATTCTTCAAGTAGGACTTGTACACCAATGCATTTCATGGACAATCACTATTTATGCACAAAACTGTGATGCTAGCAGCTTTTCTGTATGCCAGAGCTTAACTGTATGTCTGGGTACCTATACCTACATGTGCCTCTGTAGGACAGAGTAAGAGCATTCCTGTATGATTCACTCTGAAGCCAGCGAGCAATCCTTCAGCTTCATGTGGAAGGAACTCTGCAGTTCCTTTACAATATGCAAAATACCCTTGCAAGCAAAAAAAAAAATCTAACAATTTCTTCAGAGATTCTGTGAGAAAAATCTGCTGTCACAGAACCAAAGACAACACACAAGATCAGTAAAAATATTCCCTCTCTTCTTACGACTAAGCCCCCCTCTCCAAATTAGCTTAACCTACTGAATATAAACCACATTGTTTCTCCCTTCTGCGAATGCCTTTAGGGTTCTACTGACAGCTGCCATCTGCACAAGGTAGTTTGTTTGAGTGGCATGCACATAATACATTTTGGTTAGCATATTAAAAAAAAAAAAAAAAAAAGAAGAGTTAGTACTGGAGAATAAGTAATAGCTCATCAAAAGACAATCATGCAAGTTACATCCACCTACCTGTACTAGTACGGTATGTGCCTGTGTGTGCTGGTTGCAGAGGGTCCCCCTGACTCTGGCTGAGACTCCTCATAGGGGGCTTCTGATAAACTCTGTCTTCGTAAATAGGATCTATATGGTGTTCTGGAGACTGCAGTGCTCTTAACTCAGAGCCAAGGTGGCTGTGCTGGCTGCTGTAAGATGCCCGAGACCCAGCTGCAAAAAGATTTAGAAGAGACATTTAAGGCAGAGAAGAAACATGGGATTTGACTTTTTAATAAAGTTTCCTTGAGAGTAGCACTTAAATAAAAATATAAAAAAACCCCACCCCTCAAAACCATAAAAAAACCCAACCCAAAACCAGAAAACAACATGAAGAAAGAAAGAAAACAAAGAAGCAAATGCTTTCCACATACAAAAAGAAACAGCATGCAAGGACAGCAACAGCTCCAGCTAATTCCTTTAGTTGCACGATTTTGTCCAAGGAAACTATGTATTTTGTCCAAGGAAACTATGTATTTTGGAAAGACAGATATTGTGATATCAGCTCTTTTCAAAAAAAGAAACCAAAACCCCTCTCAAAAAAGCACCCGCTAGGGGTGAATAAATTAAACAAGCCCCCTGGAAAAACTATTTTAAAGGCTATAGTTTGGGGGATTTTGTTAGGTTTGTTCATTTGTTGTTTTGTTTAGGGTTTTTTTTTGCTTTGTTTTAAGTTAACTGGCATTGTATTAAAATGTTTTTTATTCCTCTACTACAAGTATAACTTTCTGTCATAATAAAGACACTTGTATATTTCCCACTGCTTTTGTCACTTACGAACTTCAGTTCTGTGGTTCTTTAGCAAGTTTACCAAGAAGAGGAACAGGTAAGCCACACAAACATGACATGTTCTGAAGGCAAGGAGCAAGGAAGTATGCAAGCAACACTTGACACAGGTTTGCTCTGTACCACAAAGTACCAGGAGGTACTACTTATTCTCCAGGACTTTTTAGGCTATCAGGTAGTGAGAAGACTAGGGGGAATGGAGCAAAGCTGGAGGTGGGGAGATTCAGATTGGATGTGAGGAGGAAGTTGTTGAGCATGAGAGTGGTGAGAGCCTGGAGTGGGTTGCCCAGGGGGGTGGTTGGGGCCACTTCCCTGGAGGTGTTTGCAGCCAGGCTGGATAAGGCTGTGGGCAGCCTGATCCAGGGTAGGGTGTCCCTGGGCACGGCAAGGGGGTTGGAACTAAATGATTCTTCCAACCCTGACTGATTCTATGATTCTAAGTTCTAAACGTTTAGAAAAGCAATCAAAGATTGCACTTAACACTCCCTGCTGGTACTCCTGTGAGATTGAGCTCCTGGACGTGGGTGATGGTGCATCAGCTTAGCTTGCACTGCTCAGACCATTAGCGTAGCCATTCCTGCCAAAGGTCTGCCAGGCTCCTTGTGTCAACTGGCATTTTGTTGCTTTAACAAACACGAATTTTAAAACTCTGTGCACAGAAAAAGTAATGTGTGACACCAGTGTGAGGATAGACATGAGAAAGATACACAGACACGACATGACTTCAGACTTAGTACAAATTGTCTGGAGGTGAAGAGTAATTTATTCCATTGCCTTCTTCCTAACCCGCAGCTTGTGCCACATACGTGTTGTCTTCTGAATTTTCCAACTTTCCTATGTGTTTCCAGTGGAATATCCCATGTGAATAGTTTTTCCCTTCGAGCATTTTAAGATTGCCTTGCCATTAGCACACTGCTGGAAGCAATTCTCTTGCTCCCCTTACTAGAAAGTCTGCCAAGAATTCCAAAGACATATTTTATCTTTAACTACCGCAATTATGCATGAAGTCGATATTACTACTGCAAAATTTAATTCTTCACGGTCCACATTTTCAAAAATGCTCTTTAACCCTGCAGCTGACTGATTCTCAGAAAAGCTTAAGTCTAGTATCCTTAAGAGGAGCCCCAAATACAGCCTTTTATAATTATGTCCAAATCATAGAATCATAGAATGGTTTAGGTTGGAAGAGACCCCAAATCTCATCCAGTTCCAACCCCCCTGTGCCACAGGCAGGGACACCTCCCACTAGATCAGGATGCTCAAGACCTCATCCAGCCTGGCCTTGAACACATCCAGGGAGGGAGCAGACACAACCTCCCTGGGCAACCTGTGCCAGTGTCTCACCACCCTCACTGTGAAGAATTTCTTCCTAACATCCCGTTCAAATCTCCCCTCCACCAATTTCAACCCATTCCCCCTCGTCCTCCCATTACAAGACCTTGTGAACAGTCCCTCCCCAGCCCTCCTGTAGGCCCCCCTCAAATACTGGTAGGCTGCTATAAGGTCTCCCCAAAGCCTTCTCTTCTCCAGGCTGAAAAGCCCCAACTCTCTCAGCCTGTCCCCATAGCAGAGGTGCTCCAGCCCTCTGATCATCTTTGTGGCCCTCCTCTGGACTCTCTCCAACACTTCCATGCCCTTCCTGTGCTGGGGGCTCCAGAACTGCACACAGTACTGCAGGTGGGGTCTGACAAGAGCAGAGTAAAGGGGGAGAATCACCTCCCTTGCCCTGCTGGTAATGCCTCTCTTAATGCAGCCCAGCACACAGTTGCTGTCTGTGCTGCGTGTGCGCACTGCAGGCTCACGTTGAGCTTCTCATCCACCCAGACCTTCAGGTCCTTTTCCTCAGAGCTGCTCTCCAGCCACTCACCACCCAGCCTGTATTTGTGCTTGCTTCGATCTGCATTCAGAGACCAAATGATGGAAACATTGGGGGCAAGATTTCAGAGGTTCAACAGTGCATCAATAAATAAGACTCACTACACTCCCTTTTATAAGTACTACAATTCTTTCATCTATTAATGCTCTTTGGAACAAAAAATTTTCTTCTTAATCCTCCTTCCACTGCAGGAAAAGATTTTTCCTACTGAATTTAGTGGCAGTTTAACACATTCTCAAAGATTTATGCTAGTCTTCCCCTGAGGAGGGCTTAACTCAAGCTCCCTCATACTCTAGTAGTAGTTCTGAATCTGAAAGTGCTAGTAATAATCTGCTATTAAAGAGAAGTTCAGTGTTAGTTTATTATGCTAATATTGCACAGTTTATTTGTATACTGCACATGTAATTAAGACTGACACTACCCTACTAAACCATAAATATTACGTGTAACCAGAGAAATTTCTTGACCCAAACAAGATGAGAGGTAATGCGTTTGAGCTGGCAGATAAGAGATTTAAATGGGATGTTAAGAGGAAATTCTTTGCAGTGAGGATGGTGAGACACTGGTACAGGTTGCCCAGGGAGGTTGTGGCTGCTCCCTCCCTGCAGGCTGGATGAGGCCTTTGAGTGACCTATTCTAGTGGGAGGTGTCCCTGCCTCTGGGCAGGGGGTTGGAGCTGGATGAGCTTTGAGGTACCTTCCAACCTAAACCATTCTATGATTCTACATTAAAGTGAATAAGAAAAGGAAGATGAAACAAACAATAACAGAAAACCAACATAATTTGCCCAAAAATCACTAAGTGACCATTTTGAAACACTTTGAAGCCACGTGAATAATAAGATTACCTCCAAAAAAGAGTTCTAGCATTGAAACTCTATCAGAGAGTAACTGCCACTACTCCTCTAACATTTCCAGAAAACAAAGCAAGAGAGGTATTTTCATTTTACAACCAGTCACTCTCAAATCTCAGACATTAAGGCCACCAGAACATGGCCACACTTCTCAAAGGACATATTTTCGACACCTTTAGTTTTAAGCAAATCTCATCTTTTTCTGCAGACCAAGAGACAATTTTACTGCACTATTTCCAAATCAATAGTTAAACACAAAATACTAGCACACTTCAAATTTCTTTTATAACCTTGTTTTTTTTTTTTAAGTTATGGTGGTGTTCCACCTTTTCAAATGTTTCTATTAAGTTGGTATTTCAAGAACTGGAAGAGTAAGTTGTATTCTCAATCAAAAGCTCTTTTCCACCATGCTTTAAATTCTTACATATATGAAATTTATCCAAACCTCAACTTAAGAAAAAGTTTTTGTTGCACATTTTGTTTAAATAATGGAATCAGCTAACCTGTAGCTCTTCTAGCAACAGTGATCCTTATTGCTGGTGCGGTATCGTATTGAGTAATGCTCACACAGGTAACTTTCAGAAAGACACACTCAATTACAGCTGAAGTAAACAAAAGACTTCCAGACTTTATCAGAAACAATATAAAGGGGAAAAAAAAAAACCAACAACAAACCCATCCACAAACCAAAAACCAAAACCAACCAACCAAAGTAAACAAAACAAAACAAAAAAAAAAAAAAGGAAGTATGATGGATATCAGACAACTGCACACACTCAGCCTCTCCACCATATTCTGCAGCTACTTTGGAAGACACCAGAAAGACAACTTGTAGAATCAGTCAGGGTTGGAAGGGACCACAAGGATCATCCAGGTCCAACCCCCCTGCCATGCCCAGGGACACCTCACACAAGATCAGGCTGGCCAGAGCATCATCCAGTCTGACCTTAAACACCTCCAGGGATGAGGCTTCTACCACCTCCCTGGGCAACCCCTTCCAGGCTCTCACCACCTTCATGCTGAAAACCTTCTTCCTAACATCCAGTCTGAATCTAACCATTTCTAGCTTTGTTCCATTCTCCCCAGTCCTATCACTACCTGACAGTCTAAAAAGTCCCTCCTCAGTTTTCTTGTAGCCCCCTTCAGATACTGAAATGCCACAATAAGGTCCCCTGGGAGCCTTCTCCTCTCCAGACCGAACATCCTTAACTCCCTCAGTCTCTCCCCATTGCAGAGCAGCTCCAGCCCTGTGCTCATCCTCATGGCACTTCTCTGGACACCTTCCAGCACATCCACAGCCCACTTGTCCCAGAGGCTCCAGAACTGGACACAGTACTGGTGGAGCCTCACCAGTGCAGAGTAGAGGGGAAGGATCACTTTCCTCACCCTGCTACCCACACTGCTCTTGCTGCAGCCCAGGACCTGGTTGATAATTAAGATAATTGATCAAAGAAAAGACTGTGACCTCAAAAAAAAATGATGCCACTGTGGCCTGCACCTTGTTTTAGCAATGAACAGCTTTACCACCTGAAGCTGATTTGTATCAAAGAAACTTGCATTAATGGAGACAAAGGTTGGAAAAGCAACAAGATCAAAATGGAAAAGCAGCAATCAATACCCTACCAGGAAGCAGTAAGGCCTAGGACCACAGGAGGGCATCATGAACGCATGGCTCACCCCAAACCACAGTTCTCCCGACCCTTCACCCCACTACCAATACTCTGGGCTGCCCGAAACCAAAGCAGTGATGTGCATCAAAGCCACACACAACTCTCTCAGACATTCTGCAGATGGATTCATTCCCCATCCCTGGACAACTTGTCCCTAACAGCAACGTTATTATCCCCCCTGGGGAAGTAAGGCATCAAGTGAATTTATAGACAGCTCTATCTGCAAGTTCAAAGGCAACTAATTGCTAAATTTCAGTTCTGCAAGATGTTAATTACAGATGTGTTCAGCATCAGAGTCGACATGGAATTCTTATAACTATGGCTGTGAAGGAGTGTTGGTTTTTCTTTTTTATTTCTTCTAAATTAAAAGCAAACTCAAAGACACTGAGAACTAGACCACTACTTCCAAGCTGAAGTAACCACTTGATAATTTCTTGCTTAAAGAGTCCAATCTTTTGTTTGGCAAAAGGCTGAGAAATCATTTGAGATGCATCACAGTATGAAGTAGGGAGACTATAAAAAGCCCTAAAACAGTCATGAGAGACATCAAAAGTGAAGCAGACAGGGGGAAAAGAAAAAAAGGTACATTTGTTTTTTTTTTTAAATCAGAAACTGACTAAATGTAGGAACCAAGTCTACAGAATAGAGTCTGCTCTGCTTTTGGAAGTCCTTAAGACTGAAACCTGATAGAAGTGTAACATCAATTCTGCATCTCTGTGGAGCTCACTGTCAGGCTTCAGCAGGGGTATGCTGTGGAGCTCCTAGCCAAGTGAATCAGATTAGGGGAACAAGGATAACCTAAAACCAACCAGAAGTTTGACCAGATGAAGACACCATATTCTTACAGCTTTGCTCTCCTCCCATATTCAAGGGGGGCAACAGAATGTAGAAAGAAGTGTGGTCTTGCTCTAATTGGACCGAAAAGACAATCTTTAAACTTAAAACCCAACCAACCATCCTGGCTTAAGGTTTTCAAATTATTCAGGTGTGTTCCTCAATCAGGGAGATAAACACCATGATCGGACAGGTACAATGGGAAGGACACAAAATAATCCCTAACAGCTCTTCAGAAATTATACAGGCTCTCATGGGAATAAATACAGGAGACACTTGAGTGACATTGCTAATCTGACAGTTCAGGTTAATAAACTACTACATTAGCAATACTTTTAATTCCAATGAACTGAAAACATGAAAACCATTTAAATGAATGGCAGTTAGGCATTTGCACATGCTTTAATAGAGCCCAAACCATTTGTATTCATGCCTCTTGTGAAAGCCTTTAGAACCAGTCATCCTGTCCTGCTGCAGGCCTGCAACTTGTGGAGTCCTACAAACTCATGATACCCTCTAAACCCTAATATCAAGAGCATATGGTACTGCTCTCCTTTCCAGGATTTAAGAGCTCAACAGAAACACTAAAATATGTAAGTGATCATTTCAACATGAAGAAAACCATCCAGATTTGACCAGATACAACATTCAGCCTCCATTTAGAAATCCTCCATCACAAAGTACAGTCTCATTAAGCAATTCCCTTATGACTATGATACAGAAACATCATTAGTGAGATATAAGCTGAGGATAAAGCTCAATAACCATTATATTACCACTTGTCAGCAATGTGCTTACGCCATTTAAACTGGTTGCAACCAGTCACCTCTTAACACAGAGTATAACTCTGGCTACTTGAGGCTTTAAGCAACAAACATCCTCTGAAAACAGCACCACATGTTGTGCTCAGATTTGGTTTTCTAACAAAAAGGATTCACTTTCTATAACTGGATGGCTTTGAATTTCAAATATAATTACATTTTTCATGTCATTTCCTCTGAGTTCTTCTTGGATTACAAGTTTAAAAAACAAGCAAGCAAAAAAAGAACACGCACACACACAAAACTCCAAACCAACAACCAAACAAACCCAAACCCCAAACCCAAAATACCAACCCCACACAATGGTACAACTGTAAGTAGCCTGTAGTAGTCTGAGGGTAATGGGAATATTTTAATAAATTAGACTATAGGCTGAAAAAGGAAAACATGATGATGTGTACTTCACTCATAGGTTTGCTGACCAACACAAAAAGTAAGAACCCAAACACAGATAAGAGAGAGCTGCTCTGCTCTGAACTGTTGGTCTCCCCCTGCCCTTCTAGCTGGATCTATGTAACCCAACTGTGGTGGTTCAGCAGTTCTCTGCCCCCCACACACTTTGAAACAACCCAGGCTAGGACTCGGTCAGATGGAAGTTAATAAATGAAGGTTTGTATTTACAGCTGTGCACAATATACAAGCAGATGTTTACAATGTATAACAGATATTTACAGATATACACAGTTAAAAGTTAATACAGAAACACCACAGCCCTCCCAGAGATCAAAATCCCTAAGAGGGGGTTTTAACCACCCCTCCCTCCCCAATCTTATCTCACCAGCTGTCTTACACAGCAGAGAGGCTAAGGTAGACTGGCCAGGGAGATTAGCAGCAGGACAGAAATTAGTGAAATTATTCAGATCCAGCTACGAAAAAAAGCAGGGAGAGCAACAGAGCCATACAAAAGCAGCCACAGCCCAAAGCGGTCTGACTTATCTATATGTGGGTTACAACTCAAACAATTTTTTTTCTTCTTCAGTAAAGCAATGAGTGAAGTAGCATCATCAGTGTTTTCCTCTCTCAGCCTATAGTCTAATTTCTCATTCAAATCCTCCAATTAGTTCAAACCAGCACACCAACTAATCAGTTCCTGCTTCTAACTCCCCCTCAGATGATCTTCCCTGCTTACCTGCCATGTAAGACAAACACTAGGATAAGAACTCGGGAGGGGGGGAAGGTGGTAGGGTGGTTGGGAACCCCTCTTGGGGACTGTGATCTCTGAGGGGGTGTGGTGTATCTGTATTACCTTTTTACTGTATATATCTGTATATATTTGTTATATATTGTAAATATCTGCTTGTATATTGTGCAGAGCTGTAAATATAAAGCTTCAATCCTTAACTTCCAGCCGGCTGAGTCTATTCTGGGTGATTTTGAAAGTGGAGAGGGGCAAGGAACTCCCAAACCATCACAAAGCCCATCAGTGAGACGAGACTGCAGGCTGAGGAGCTTGAGAAGATCATGGCAATTAGTAGCTTGGTATGTTGCATGATTTTCTGCTGATTGAAAGAACTTCTGATTTAAATGGCATATCAGGGCTGAGAGCCCTTTTTGACAAGAGCTTCTCTTAGATGCTTGCCCTGAAATGCTACTGTCCTTATCAAAAGGAATCCATAAGTTACACAGTACATCAGGCCACAGCTTTACTGTAGTTGTAAAGAAGCAGTGTGTGCTAAAAAGGATGCACGTAGCAGTGGCTTTACTCTGAGTTAAACAAAATGAAACATATCTAACAGACACTAACCTGGTTTATGCAGAAAAGAGATTGATGCAAACCCATGTGCAGGATGTGAAGTGACAAGAGGGAGAGAAGGAGAAAGAAGCCAAACACTCATAGCTAGAGTCTTGTTATTGACCTTCCTTATGCTGAAATGTCTCCAAAATGCTTGTCTGAATATATCTATCTTCTGCTCACAACAATAGAAGAGGACAGTGTGATTTACAATAAATGTTACTATAAATAAAACTAACAAAACTCAGGTAATGGGAATCTATTAGCACTGTGTGATAAAAAGTATGGTACCAAAGAGAAGGAAAAAAAAAAAAATCTACCCCAAGTACTGAAAGTGAATACTTAAGACATGACAGATGGCTAAATGAACCAGTAAGACATGACAGGCCATATGGCAGTACCAGCTAAGGAACACCTTGGGTCTGTTAGCTTGTGCCCTCAGGATACCAATGATCTGTATTCACCAGAACCAAAACATACTCTGCTTTCGGTTTGGTTTAGATTTTTCTTAAGCACAGGTTTCTCACCTGGTTAGATTTTACACACACACAGAAAATGATGCTGGTGTGGGTCTGAAATTACAGATTAACTGAAGATCAGACCAAGCTATAGTCTTTTTCCATCCTCACTCCACTGACTTAGCACTAGTCATACAATTAAAGGAAATAATGCCATGACTGAACTGACTGCCAACACATGGTACCTTGCAACTTATGCCAAACTCTGGACACGTGGGAAGAAACGTGGATGTGCTGCTTGGGCATCTTGGGGCCATATTCTAGGATATCACCACAGAACAAGTATGTTCTGCAACACAGAATTCCCTGGAACTGAAAGAACAGCCTTACCTGTCAGTGTTTCAGACTGATTTTCCTCAGGTTTTCTACTTAAAAGATTAAAGAGTAATATGATGCATGGCCTGGAGTGTTCCTTGTGCATTATCAGTGCACTGCCAAAGCTGCTGGCAGTTGCTCTGTCAGTATAGTGTGTAACATTCAGCAGTACAGCTCACACTGTGCAATTTCCTAGACAATTTGTCCATTAACCAGATTAAGCATCTTAGGAAAGCCTCCTCAAAACAGATTGGCTTTGACTGCTTAAAGGACATGGCAAAATCAGCCGCCAACCTAGTGCTAAAAATAAAAGGAGAGGGAAAAAAAAAATTTAAAAAAAGCTGACAAAAGTGCTATAAAGAAGCCCAATAAAAATTTTACATTAATTTGATAAATCTTAAAATATTTTATAATCTGGGAAACGCTTAACCCATTTTAAACCATTCTCAACCAAGGACTGAAATTTGTTACATTCCTAAGCATATTTTTAAAAGAAATAAAGAGTAAAGTATTTTCTAAGTTTTCTAGGTTTACTTGTTAGCCATGCAGTGTAACTTTACTGAGAAGTACTCCATCAGTTATTTCAGTTCTACAAATCTAGGAGAAATGGGGGGAAAAAAAAAAAAACAACAAAACAAATCACACCATAAATTTGTGCACCCTCACAAGTAGGTTGCCTTTGCTTTTGTTTAGTTCCTGCTAGCTACTGGCCTGAATCTGTGGAAAGGCATTCACTTGCTTAAAACACTTCGTCAAAAATAAATTGTTAGTGGAAGAAGAGAAGTGTGACTTGGAGCAAAGAGATAAGAAGCAAAGATAGTCAGGAAGAAACGGCAGATTAAATGTGACAGACAAGTTCAGGGAGATAATTCCCATTTCATTTCTGATCTAGGGAACTGTCACTAAAAGGAGAAAAACAAAAACTCCACCAAACTAACTGCTACCGTGCAGTAACAACAACTTACCTTCATCAAGGCAGAAAGTGACAGATAAAATTCTCAATTATTTTTTTTAAAGCTGTTAACTGAGTGATCAACATTGAGTGGGTTTGGGGTTTTTTTTGTTCTGCTTTTGTTTTTCGTTCGTTTGTTTGCTTTACTTCTGTCTCTTCATTTTCCCTCAGCCCTGACAATGTTACAAAAAAAAGGGGAACTGGTCTGATACTGATACTGCTATCCAGACTTACAAACCCTTGTCTCTAACTTTCCTGCTCACTAAATGCCTTGGTAAAGGGTTGAGTGCCTCAATAATAACCTGCTGTTCCTAAGCAACAGTGCCAAGCAGCCACACACACACTGCTTGTGTTACATCCCTGCAGCTCCACAGCATCATAGAATATATCATAGAAGAGACCTCAAAGATCATCCAGTCCAAACTTCAACCCAGTACTGCAGGGTCAACATTAAACCATGTCCCTAAGCATCAGGTCCATGCAACACACAAATACCCCCAGGGATGGTGACTCTACCACTGCCCTGGACAGACCATTCCAATGTTTAACAACTCCTTCAGTAAAGAACCATTTCCTGCTATCCAGCCTCAACCTCCCCTGGCACAGCTTAGTAGGGGGCTCTACTCTGAGTTAAATGTAATGAAACCTATTTTACAGACTAACCTGGTTTATGCAGGAAAGAGATTGATGCAAATCCTTGGTGTCGCTTGTCACCAAAGAGCAGAGGCTGCCCCCTCCTCAGTCCTGCATCCCTTCAGGTAGCTGCAGAGAGTGATGAGGTCTCCCCTCAGCCTCCTCTTCTGCAGGCTGAACAACCACAGCTCCCTCAGACTCTGTAGCCCAGGTACTCCAGGCCCTTCACCAGCCTCACTGCCCTTCTCTGGACACGTTCTAGTGGAGAGCCATCCCTCGCAGGCTCATTTACCAGCTGTGTTAGGAAACTATCTTCCACACACTGCAAGAACCTCCAGGGCTGCTTCTTGGCAGTTGAGAATAACGTCAAGCCCTTTCAGCAGACAGTATCTTTGATGTTTTGCTAGAGGCATTTATCTTGGAAAAGAGCTGGCCATTTTAAATCTTGAGCTGCCACAGCTTGGGTTCTATGCTAAATCAAGTGCTGTGGCAATACATTCAGCTCAGCAAGGAGGAATAGAAATGCCAGCATACTTGGTGAAACATGCTCCAAAAATATGCATCCAGAGGAAAAAGAAAAAAACAACACACCAATAAAAGCCCCAAAATAAAATCAATACACCAATAAAACCCTTTTGCAGTCTGGAGAGATGGGTTGAGAAGAATCTCATGAGGTTCAATAAGGCAAAGTGCAAGGTCATGCACCAAGCTTGGGACAACCCTTGATAGCAATTCAGGCTGGGGGATGAACTCCAGAGCAGCTATGCAGAAAAAGACTTGGGGCTAGTGGTGGAGCAGAAGCTGGACATGAGTCAACAATGTGCACCTGCAGCCCAGAAGGCAACGTGCAACATAGGTTGCATCACAAGAAGGGTGGCCAGGAGGTTGAGACTGATGATTCTGCCACTCTGCTCTGGTGAGAGTAATGTGTCCAGCTCCAGGGCCCCCAACCAACAAAGAAAGACATGGACCAGGTGGAACAAGTGCAGAAGAAGGCCACAAAGATAGGAGAGGGCTCCAGCCCTCTGATCATGAAAACAGTTGAAAGAATTGGGGCTGTTCAGCCTGGAGAAGATTCCCAGGGAGACCTTACAGCTACATTTCAGTATCTAGAGGGGACCTACAGGAAGACTGGGTAAAATCTGTTTAGCAGGGTGTGTAATAATAGGACAAGGGGCAGTGGTTTGGAACTGGAGCAGGGTAGATTCAGATTAGACACAAAAAGGAAGTTTTTTACAATGAGAGTGGTGAAATATCAGAACAGGTTGCCCAGGGATATGTTTGAGGCCCTGTCCCTGAAGACAATCAAGATAAAATTTGATGTGGGCCTGGCCAGCCTGATTGAGTGTCCCTGCTCACTGTAGAGGGGTTGGACAAGATGAATTTTGAAGATTCCTTCCAACACAATGCAGTCTGTGAATATTTTACAAGAGCCTAAAGTTAACAATTCTCTGACAAGGACTACACACCAGAAGTAAGAACAGTGCACCTGCCATTTCCCATAGCTTAGTTTGCTTTCCTCCTTGAAGCACAAGGCCATACCATGGCAGACACAGGGACCAAATCTCTGCCTGTAAGCAACAGTATAGACTAAAGATCTGATATCTCATAGACCTTTGCAGTGCTAGAGACCACAAATGATTTGCTAAATAGCACTGCTGCCTCCAGCAGAATGCATCAGGCACTATTCCACTGATGTCTGTCAGTGAAAAATTCAGACTGTGTTTAACATTGTGGAAAAGCAAAGCATTTAACAAACCCAGTGACTCACAAGCCTTCCCCTGAACTGGGCATCAGCTCAGTCAACCTTAACCAAGGAAGTTTTCAACAGGAGCTCTGGTGTGGGGGAAAGCAAAGCATTTCTGCATTGACCCTTCCCTGGACATGGAGCAGAAAGAGCATCTGGAGCTTAAACTCAACTAGAAGTAGAAGCCTTGAGAGTGACACAAAAAATTTGCTAAGAACCATGTTTTGCGGAGCAGTGGTCCACAAATGGAAAAGAGTCACTGTGTAACACCGTGAGAAGAGTAACACCAGAAACCTAAATTCATTTGGGTAATGAAGTGTCAAGTTTATCCAGCTACAGTATTCCTCAACTGGCTTTTGCCGGACAACCTGAATTTTTGATCTAATTGTACTGTCAGCCCTGGGAGTTAGCAGGAAAACATCTGTTCAACTGTGAACAGGGAAAATGCAAACAGAGAGTTCCACTGAATCCTGACCACACATGCACCTTCTTCAAAGTATTCACTGATGATGAACACTGCACATACTTCTTTGCAGACCTGTGCTCCAGTCTCTGATGTGTGCAATCAAAATCCAAGACATCACATATTGGGTTTGTTCTCAGAGCAGCACTTTGCAGGTGTCTTCTCCGATTCCTTTTGCAATGAGATTGTGTATTATTGGATCTTGCAAACAATATTAACTTTTGGAGATTTTATCTGTTAACACTTTGTACTCAAAACTTGCATTTCGCTGACAGAACGAAGGAAAACATCAGATAGCATTTGTTCTTTTATGCAAAGCCACCTTTGAGAACATATTAAATACTTTCTCCTCGCAGTGGCTTTGCCCTCCTCAGCGAGCATTTGCTTGCAACCCTCCATTTCCAGAATTCACCGAGGCCCCAAGGTACAAGCCTGTGGCACTCCAGAGGGAAAAATTAGGTTGGTTATATTTGCTTTTCTTTCAGTGCCACGCTCAAGAAAGGGAAGGTTTCTTTGGATATTCTGCAGCACACTCTATTATTCACCAAGCTTTCATTACCCATTTGAGACTCACTGCATTTAAAATATGAGTTAAAGCACAGAACACTATTAAATGGACACAGAATTGATTTGGATATATTCTGACTTAAGAATTTAGTAAGGTCTGTGAAAAAGGTTCAGGCCAGCAATTAATTAATTGAACATTAACTGTACAAGCAGGTACCACAGCATTATTTAAGCTGGCTTTAGGTTGCTTCCCATTCTCTATACCTCAAGACCAGGGCTAAAACATCTGAAATAATCTCCTGTTGTTAAATTCATTATAACCTAAAGCAACTCTAACAGGCTTACTCTAAATAAAAGAAAGGCTGAATACAAAGACAAAGAAAAGGAAAAGTGTTAACAGGGTGATCATGAGGAGCACAAGGACTTCAGCAATTTATGCTAATCGTTGTATCTCACAACTAAATTTTTCTCTTTTACTTCATTATGCTTACTGATACATAACAATCACACAACAGTAAGTCTTGCTATACAAGTTCCAGGAGCTAAGAATCTTTTGTGCCAAATTCTCCCATGATAAACACTATGTAAAAGAGGAAATGAACGACTACAGAGCTTTAACAACTTAAACCAAATGAAAAAGGATGCAAGAAAAGCAAAGAAACAAAACCAGCAGAACAGACCTAGGATGTGCCATCAATCCCAAAAATTCAGAGTACCCCTGAAAGGCATGGCAAGGAAAGCATCATAAGCTGAAACAGTCCTGTCACTTGAGCAGAGAGCCCATGCTAAATAGAAACAGTCATGACAAATGCTGCAAGAAACAAACGGTGACAGAAGGTCAGTGGCAAAAGGCAGGCAGGCTGAAGACAGCAAATAAAAGCAGCATGTACAGAGCAGCTTGCAATAAAGCACTGGAAGGCTTCGGCTTTAAGAAGGGCTTTGACAGTAATTTAAATTACAAGGATCAGATGCACGTTAATCCAAAGGTGACAAACACTTGAAGGATTCTCAACTGTCCCACAATTATTTCCTGGGTGTTCCTAAACACAAATCGACATAATTTGCATGTCAAATGGGTGACTCACCTCGGAAGGCAACACTTACACACAAATCATATGGCTGGCTGAAGACATTTCTATCAAGTTTTGTCTAATTTACAAAAGCAGTCTGAAATCCACTGCAGACTGAGAAAAATCAGTGAGGTGCAATCCACTGAAGTCTTGATAAATCTCAGATTAAAAAAAGAGATTTCTCAGCTAAAACAGTTAATTCTTGAATTCCAGACTCATAAAAAAGCAGGGCTGGACACGGATCTCTTTGAAGGAGACTGCTCAGTTACATTCAGTATTAGCTTCAAATTACTCCCCAAAGCAGTTCAAGGTGCAACACAGAAATGAATGACAAGAACTAGACAGAAAACTCCAACTTTAGCCTAAAGGAAATGCAAAATTTTGATGAGTAAGGCTTGAAAAGTGAAGCTGGTTCAGAGATGAGACAAAGTGCAACCACGGCTCATGAACCTCAATTGAACAGTTTGAATTCTGCAAGGGAAGAGTGAAGAGCACCAGATCACGTAAGACTGTCCAGTGACACACATCAGGACTGCTTAGTCAAAGCAACTCACACATACCCATACCTTTTGCTCTCATTCCCTCCTTGGTCAGATGCTACCATCCTAAAAGCTGCCAGGGACTCAGCTTATCTTGCCTTTTTTAAAGGTTGGTAAATCCTCCTTGCAGTTATATATTCTCACCAGCATTTATTAGTCTTGATATGAACCTTCTGTTTACTACTAGTAGCTATATAAACTAAGCAGACTTTTTGCTCTTAAGAAGAAAGCACCTAAGTCAGGACTGTGTACAAAAGGATTTGGTTTTTAAGTGATTAGGCCACAAAATGTTCTATTATATTCCTAGCATTGGAGGCTGAGACATACAGCAGCCAAGCAGGTCACCCTGGTATTTTGCCATTCTTGTTTTTTTGCCAAATATCCCTAATTTGTAACTAGCTATTAGGTGCATTATTAGCTTGGCTCCAATTCTACTCTTTCCTTCTGACCTGCAAAATTCAGTTTCTAAGTAGGATTTATCCTCCTCTCTTCAGAAAACGCCTCCTAGTATCCTGCTATCAAAAAGTTACTTGGCATATTTCAGGCTTCCATGACAAGACAGTAAAATGAAAAAGCATTTATCAAGTGGCCTAAAGAGTTATACTCGTGGGATTCTATTACTGGCATCCTTTTCAATAATTTGATTATCAAAATGACAAACTGACAATGTTTCTTTGCCCAGGCCCTCTCTCAACTACCCTCCTGAAAGACTAATTCATCTTCTCTAACTTAACTAAACAGTTGCCAAGTGGCCCTACAGAAAATGCCTGCTCAAAGCCACAGTAGGAAACAGAGAAATGAGCTAAAATATCAGATATCATCAGATATCATCAGTCAGGGTTGGAAGGGACCACAAGGATCAGCCAGTTCCAACCCCTCTGCCATGCTCAGGGACATCCTGCCCTACATCAGGCTGCCCACAGCCTCTGCCAGCCTGGCTGCAAACACCTCCAGGGATGTGGCCCCAACCACCCCCTTGGGCAACCCATTCCAGGCTCTCACCACTCCATGCTCAACAACTTCCTCCTCACATCCAATCTGAATCTCCCCACCTCCAGCTTTGCACCATTCCCCCTAGTCCTGGCACTACTTCATAGCCTCAAAAGTCCCTCTCCAGCTTTTCTGTAGGTCCCCTTCAGATCTTGGAAGGCCACAAAAAAGTCACCTGGGAGCCTCCTCTTCTCCAGACTCAACAGCCCCAACTCTTTCAGTCTGTCCTCATAGCAGAGGTGCTGCAGCCCTCTGAGCATCCTCATGGCCCTACAGAAAATGCCTGTTCAGAGCCACAGTAGGAAACCGAGAGAGATATGAGCTAAAATATCAGGTATCATAGAATCAGTCAGGGTTGGAAGGGACCACTCTTGTAATAGGGGCTCCAGAACTGGATACAGTGCTCAGGTGGGGTCCAATGTCCGTAAGCAGGTTACTCCGGTCCACTCTGGTATGGTTGCAAATTATCCCGTTGACCACATACCACCTCCATGTCTTGTATTCTCCTTTCTACCCATTCTTCTTGCTATGTCCAACACAGCACTGATTAGCCAGTCTGCAATTCGTCTTTCGCTGGCTTCTTCAGGGTACTTTAGTCCCAAACACACACGGGCTACATCGCCTGACTCCCTCTAGCCTTCTCCCTTCCCCCCCAAATATCAGAACGCCTCGGACTCACCCTCCTTTGCAAGCCGCTTTCCCGAGACCGGGATACAAAGCCTTTGAAGAGCTTGCGGCACCTTTTGGTGAGCATTCCTAAACAGGACTGGACCCCCGCTGACCGCAACGCTCCGGGAGATGCAGATGGGGAAAGGGCCCCATAGAGAAGAGTCCTTTTGCTCCCCACACACAGGAAATAGGCTTCAGTACCAGAAAGTCACCATCCCCTCTTCACCCTCACTTTCCAACCAGGCAAAACTCTCTTAAATGCAGGGAGGCTTCAGTGGTGTGATCAAAAGGCTTTCCTGGCCCGGGGCACCACAGCTGGCTGATTAAAGGAATGCTTCACACCTGAGTCTGAACAGAGCCTTAAAGCAACACACAGACAAACGCCGTGCAAGGGATAAATACATAAAAGCACAGGGGAACCTTTCCTCGGGCAAGTGAGGGGTGCCTGAGACTTGAGCCCACTTGTGCTCAAACTAATATGGCACTTTCCCATTCTTCACTTCAAGGCTACAACTCACAGCCCCATGTACTTCCTAAAGATCTATGCCATCCAACTGCCTCTGCTTAGGTCATGCCTTCTAACTGTAAAATTAGTCATCAGTTGGTCCTTTTCCTGTTGGCATATTAAACTCTGACTTCTGTTTCTGATAATACACAGTTCCATGATTTTATTACTGTTGGACAGTATCTCGCTGCCCTCCTCCTTTGCTCTGCTCTCGTCAGACCCCACCTGGAGCACTTTGTGCAGTTCTGGAGCCCCCAGCACAAGAGGGACATGGAACTGTTGGAGAGAGTCCAGAGGAGGGCCACGACAAGGCTGGAGCACCTCTGCTACGAGGACAGGCTGAGAGAGTTGGGGCTTTTCAGCCTGGAGAAGAGAAGGCTTTGGGGAGACCTTATAGCAGCCTTCCAGTATCTGAAGGGGCTACAGGAGGGCTGGGGAGGGGCTGTTCACAGTCTTGTAATGACAGGATGAGGGGGAATGGGTTTAAACTGGCAGAAGGGAGATTTAAACGGGATGTTAGGAGGAAGTTCTTCACAGTGAGGGTGGCAAGATAGTGGAACAGGTTGCCCAGGGAGGTTGTGTCTGCTCCCTCCCTGGAGGTGTTCAAGGCCAGGTGGGATGAGGTCTTGAGTGTCCTGATCTAGTGGGAGGTGTCCCTGCCTATGGCACAGGGGGGTTGGATTGGATGATCTTTGAGGTCTCTTCCAACCTAAACCATTCTATCATTCTATAATGCCACTTACATAAACCCAAAAAGCATTCTGTCTATTCTGGGTCCATACCCAGGTGATTTTCAAGGTTGACCTTACAACTACAGAAAAAGCTGCCTCGTTTATCTGCCATGATTTGTAATGGGGCAAACCTGGTCTCAAGCAGTTTCTGGCAGCCAGCACTGATGGCTAATGTGCTCCACCTGTGAGCACTCAGTGCCTCAGCATGGGCAGCCATGTGCACCTTACTCCTGCCATAGTTCATCATTTTACTTTTGACCAGCAGCACCTGCACAGCTCTGAAGTTGGTGTGCACACAAGGAGCAAAAAGTTATTAGATATCCCAACAAATAACTGCTTGTTACTGATCAGCTGTGTACTGACTTTGCAGATTTCAGCTACTGCAAATCTTTTGTGTGCCACAGCAACTTGATGAGGTTTCCTGCTGCATAAAAAAACAAAGGGCATGTTCTCACTTCTCTTAACCTGAAGATCATGAAGGATTAAAGATTTCTGATAGTATGTATTGAGACTTCAGTGACAAACATTTCCAAGCTATTGGACAAGGCCTTGCAATGGAGTTTCAGACCCTGAGGAAGCTACAGCTTCCATGAGTGCCTTTGGCCAGTACACAAGCAAGACACAGTCACAGAATGGTTTAGGTTGGAAGAGACCTTAAAGATCCAGTTCCAAACCCCCTGTGCCATAGGCAGGGACACCTCCCAC
>VWZI01006785.1:19669-31569 GCA_013396835.1 Psilopogon haemacephalus
CTCAGCCCTGCCCCAGCACCACCAAGCCCTGGACCTCAGCCCTGCCCCAGCACCACCAAGCCCTGGCCCTCAGCACCACAGCTCTGCCCCTTCCCAACCCCTCCAGCCATGGCCACTCCACCCCTGCCCTGGGCAGCCTGGCACAGGCCTGCCCAAGCCTCCAGGGACACAAATTGCTCCTCAGGGACAACCTCAACCTGCCCTGCCCCAGCCTGAGGCCATCTCCTCTTGGCCCAGCCCTCAGCACCACACCTTCAGCCCCAGCTGCCTCCAAGCTGCTCTCAGCATGCCCCAGGAGGAGGAGGAGGAGGAGGATGGTGGTGAGGAGCAGCAGAGGCAGCAGCAGGGCACTGCTTGGCCACAGCCAGGGGTGCCAGGGAGCTGCAGAGCCCCACAAGGGCTCCCCTCAGCCTCCTCTGCTCCAGCCTCAACCCTCCCCCAGCTCCCTCAGCTGCTCCTCACAAACTTCTCCACAGCTTCCAAACTTCTCCAGGGCCTGAGGACTCCACCAGTTTGGTAGAGAGGACCTTGGAAGCTGAAGCCTCTGCTCTGCCTTGCTGGAACCTGAGCTGGACACAGGTTCCAGCAAGGTGGGAAGGAGGACTCCAAACCTCACCTTCTGCCCCACTAGGTGGGAAGGAGGACTCCAATCCTCACCTTCTGCCCCAGTAGGTGGGAAGGAGGACTCCAAACCTCACCTTCTGCCCCAGTAGGTGGGAAGGAGGACTCCAAACCTCACCTTCTGCCCCAGTAGGTGGGAAGGAGGACTCCAAACCTCACCTTCTGCTCCAGCAAGGTGGGAAGGAGGACTCCAAACCTCACCTTCTGCCCCAGCAGGGTGGGAAGGAGGACTCCAACCCTCACCTTCTGCTCCAGCAAGGTGAGAAGGAGGACTCCAAACCTCACCTTCTGCCCCAGTAGGGTGGGAAGGAGGACTCCAACCCTCACCTTCTGCTCCAGCAAGGTAGGAAGGAAGACTCCAATCCTCACCTTCTGCCCCAGTAAGGTAAGAAGGAGGACTCCAAACCTCACCTTCTGCTCCAGCAGGGTCCTCAGCTGCCTTCCTGACCCAGGTGGCATAGTCATGGACTGCAGCCACGCCAGGGTTGGGTGCCAGGAGGGGACAAGGCTGGTCCAGGTGGACAGTGCTGTGCTTCAGCTTGATCTCCAGGGGGGTGAGGTAGAGCTGCTGGGCTCCTGCCACCTCCTCCTGGGCCAAGCTCAGCTTCTCCAGGTGCACCTTGAAAGGGGATTCCGAGAGCCTGGAAGGCAAAGGAGAAGAAGATGGAACCAGGCCTGGGCTGGACCTTGCAAAGCTCCCTGCAGCCAAGCTCCTCTGTGGCCTGGAGGTTGGAGCTGGTCCTAATCTGAAGGTCAAGAGATATGAGCCAAGGTCAGCAGCAAGTCCTGAAGGCCTTGGGGGCCATGGTCAAGAAGTTCAGAAGGTGGAAGCTGACTGACCTGGGGACCTCCAGCTCTCCCAGAAGGACATTTGGTGAGCAGAGCTCAGGCAGGGAGGAGAGCATCAACCCACAACAAGGCTTTGAAAGAAGACTCCAAGGGCAGAAGATCTGAGCTGGGCTCCAGCTCAGCTGAGGGAGGGATGCCCTTAGGCCAGGAGAGGTCTCCAGACAAGCTGAAGGCCTCTGAGACTTCCCAGAAGTGGGGTGGGAAAGGACCTCTGGAGCTCAGGCAGGCACAGGGGCACCCACAGCAGCTTGCCCAGGGTGGGGGTTGGAAGCTCTCCAAAGATTGAGACTCCACAACCTCTCTGAGCAGCCTGGGCCAGGGCTTGGGCACCTTCAAAGCCAAGAAGCTTCTCCTCAGCTTGGATTTGATGATCTTAGAGGTGAAGGTATTGACCTCCAACCACAGAATCATCATCATCAAGGTTGAAGAAGACCTTCAAGATCATCAGGTCCAACCTTCAGGCAAAGTTGTTGACCTCCAACCACAGAACCACCACAAAGCTTGGAGAAGTCCTTTAGAAGGTTGCATTTGATGATTTTAGAGGTGAAGGCATTGGCCTCCAACCACAGAATCATCATGAAGGGTGGAGAAGACCTTCAAGATCATCAGGTCCAACCTTCAGGCCAAGTTGTTGACCTCCAACCACAAAACCACCATGAAAGTTGGAGAAAGTCCTTTAGAAGGTTGAATTTGATGATCCTGGAGGTGAAGATCTTGACCTCCAACCACAAAATCACCACAAAGGCTGGAGAAGACCTTCAAGATCATCAGATCCAACCTTCTTCAGGCCAAGTTCTTGACCTCCAAGCACAGAATCACCATGAAGGGTGGAGAAGACCTTCAGAAGGTTGAATTTGATGATCTTGGAAATGAGGTTCTTGACCTCCAACCACAGAACCATCATGAGAGTCAAATTTCATGATTCTGGATGTGAAGTTCTTGACCTCCAACCACAGAACCATCAGGAGGGTTGAATCTAATTATTCTGGAGGTGAAGTTCTTGACCTTCAACCACACAACCATCACAAGGGTTGAATGTGATGATCTTGGAGGTGATGTTCTTGACCTCCCACCATAGAACCACCGTGAAGGCTGGAGAAGACCTTGGAGATCATCAGATCCAACCTTCTTCAGACCAAGTTCTTGACCTCCCACCATAGAACCACCGTGAAGGCTGGAGAAGACCTTGGAGATCATCAGATCCAACCTTCTTCAGACCAAGTTCTTGACCTCCAACCACAGAATCACCGCAAAGGTTGGAGAAGTCCTTTAGAAGGTTGAACTTGATGATTCTGGAGGTGAAGTACTTGACCTCCAACCACAGAATCACCATGAAGGTTAAATTTGATGATTCTGGAGGTGAGGTTCTTGACCTCCAACCACAGAATCACCATGAGGGTTGAATTTGATCATCTTGAAGTTCTTGACCTCCCACCACAGAACCATCATAAGGGTTGAATTTGATGATCCTGGAGGTGAAGTTCTTGACCTCCAACCACAGAACCATCATGAGGATTGAATTATCTTAGAGGTGAAGTTCTTGACCTCCCATCACATAACCACCATGAAGGTTGAATGTGATGATCCTGGAGGTGAAGTTCTTGACCTCCCACCACAGAACCAACATGAAGGTAGAATTTCATTATCTTAGAGGTGAAGTTCTTGACCTCCAACTACAGAACCACCATGAAAGTTGGAGAAGTCCTTTAGAAGGTTGAATTTGATGATCCTGGAGGTGAAGTTCTCAACCTCCCACCACACAACCATCGTGAGGGTTGATGATCCTGGAGGTGAAGTTCTCAACCTCCCACCACACAACCATCACGACGGTTGCAGACGACCTCCACCCCCACCACCTCCCTGCCCCCCAACCTCCCCAAGAAGCATCCCCCCAGGCTCCAGGCCTCTTTGTGAGGACCTTCAGAGGAGTTTCTGTGGCAGGAGACTTCTACTCACGCTCTGGCAGGGGCTGTGGGGAAGGCAGAGCCCCTGGGCCGGCCCCCGGCAGCCTCTCCCTGCCCGCTCAGGCGCTGGCCGCAGTGAGCCAAGGTCCAGTTGGGGGCCCAGCCCACGCGGAAGGAGCGCCCCATGAAGAGTCCCATGTCCATCAGCAGCCTGCCCTTGCCATAGGTGATGGACATCTCCAGGGGGACCAGGCCCTGCTGCCTCCTCACCCCCACCGGCTTGAGAGGAGGCTCCGGCGCCGCCGGCGGCAGGGCGAAGGCGGAGGCCAGAGGGGAGGGAGGAGCTGGAGGCCAGAGGGCGCCCAGAGGAGAGCTGCTGGAAGCCTTCTGGGTGCTGCTGGAAGCCTTCTGGGTGCTGCTGGAAGCCTGGAAGAGGTTGGCAAACTTGGATTGGAGGAGGCCACCCACTGCAGAGAGAGAGGAGAGAGAGAGAGGGGGAAGGGTTGGAGGCAGCTGCCGAGGTGATGGAGTTATGGAAAAGGATTGGGTTGGAGGCACCTTCCAAGGTGATGGAGTCATGGAAAAGGGTTGGGTTGGAGGCACCTTCCAAGGTGATGGAATTGGTTGGAGGCACCTTCCAAGGTGATGGAGTCATGGAAAAGGGTTGGGCTGCAGGCACCTTCCAATGTGATGGAGTCATGGAATGCGTTGGGCTGAAGACACCTTCCAAGGTGATGGAACTGGTTGGGCTGGAGGCAGCAAGGTGATGGGGTCACTGAATGGGTTGGGCTGGAGGCACCTCCAGAGGGTATACAATGGGTTGGAGGCACCTTCCAAGGTGATGGAGTCATGGAAGGGGTTGGGCTGGAGGCACCTCCAGAGGGTATACAATGGGTTGGAGGCACCTTCCAAGGTGATGGAGTCACAGAAAAAGGTTGGGTTGAAGGCACCTTCCAAGGTCATGGAATGGGTTGGAGGCACCTTCAAATGTCATGGAAACATGGAAGGGGTTGGGCTGAAGGCACCTCCCAAGCTGATCCATCCAAGCTCTGCAGCCAGCAGGACCAGCCCCAGGCAGAGCTCAGAGCCCCAAACCACCTGCCCTGGGCTGCTGCCAGCCAGGGAGCAGCTCCCACCCCTCAGGCTGCCCTCAGCCAGGCTCTGAGGTCTCCAGAGCTGTCCCCAGCCCTGCAGCTGGCATCTCCCCAGGGTTGCTCTCCAGCCTAGATGGAGCTGAGGCCTCCAGAGCTGTCCCCAGCCCTGCAGCTGGCATCTCCCCAGGGCTGTTCTCCAGCCTGGATGGAGTTGAGGACTTGTTCCAACCCCAGCTGCAGGATCTGGGCCTTGGCCCTGCTGCCCCCTCCTGAGGTTCCTCTGCTTCTACACCTCCAATTTGTCCAAGTTCCCCTAGATGGATCCCAGCCCTCAGCTTGGTGTCACTGATGAAGACACTGAACAACCCAGAATGGACCTCTGAGGGCCACCCCCTGTCACCCAGCTCTATCTGGTCCTCAAGCCTTTGGCTACCACCCTCGAGATGCAGAGAGAAGGTGGTGAGGGACCAAGCGAAAGGCTTTGCAGATGTCCAGATGGACAAGGAAGAGTTCTGGTCCACCATGGAAGGCCACCAGGCTGGACTTGGCCTTGGTGAAGCTATCAGAGATGTTCTTCCAGCTGAGATGCTCAACTGGAGTGGGCACAGGGCTGGGCTCTGAGAGAAGAAACCAGGAGCTGCCCTTTGTTGGCCCACGCTGGTGGTCACAGTGGACCAAACATGTCAGGGAGGGACTTATGGTACCTCTGGAGCCACCTGAGGAGATCTTCCAGAGCAGAAAACGTCCCCAGGTGGACAGAAAGCAGCAGTGAAGGACCAAGGAAGAGGAGGAGAAGAGCAGAAGGTGCTCCAAGCCCATTCAGAACCCAGCTCTAGGTGGCCTCCCATCATACCTGAGGATCTCTTCTGTCCTTGGGACCTGGAGATGGGAAGCCTGGGAGAGCAGAGCTCCTGGGAGGTGTCCAGCTGCTGAGGTGGCTTCCCCAGGTGGGGATGATCCAGGATCAAATCCAGGTCATCTTCATCAGCCAGCAGAGAAGCTTTCATGATCTGAGGTGAGAGATGAAGGCCACACCTTAGGAGAAGCTCAAGGACCTCTTTGGACAAGGAGGAGAACTTCCACCCCTTGGAGGTGACACCAAACAAACAGCTCAGGGCAGAAAAGAGCTCAAGTGAGGAGGAGGAGGAGGACACAAGGTTCTGGAGGACTTCAATCTTGGGAGATGATGATGATGATGATGATGGTGATGATGAGCTCCAGCAGCCAGAGAGAGCTTGAGCCAAGTCCTGGTGCTTGGTAGGATGGAGGTGAAGACCTCAAAAGGGCTCCAAGATGTTTCCTCCACCTCCTCACTGCTCAGCTCAGACCTCAGGCAGGTTGGAAGAGACCTCTGAGGTCAAGTCCCAACCTCCATGCTCACAGTTCCTTCTGGGCAGAGAGATGTCCACCAGCTCTGCCAGGTTGTGCCATCAAACCCCAAGCCAACAGCACTGATCCCCTGCCTGGGGGTGGTGGGAAGGGACCTCTGAGGTCTCCCTGCTCCAGCAGGGCACCCACAGCTTGCCCAGGGGCACCATGGCCAGGAGGGGTTGGAAGCTCTGCACAGGAGGAGGCTCCACAACCTCTCTGGGGAGCCTCCAGCAGCTCCACAGCATGGTAGGGTTGGTGGGAAGGGACCTCTGAGAGCTCCACAACCTTCTCAGATGGGTCCCAATGATCACTCTACAGTGTGGGAGGGTGGTGGGAAGGGACCTCAGAGGTCTCCCCGCTCCAGCAGGGCACCCAGAGCTTGCTCAGGAAGCTCTACACAGGAGGAGGCTCCACAGCATGGTTGGGTTGGTGGAAAGGGACCTCTGAGAGCTCCACAACCTTCTCAGATAGGTCCAAATCATCACTCTACAGTGTGGGAGGGTGGTGGGAAGGGACCTCTGAGGTTTGCCTGCTCCAGCAGGGCACCCACAGCTTGCCCAGGGGCACCACGGTCGGGGGGGGTTGGAAGCTCTGCACAGGAGGAGGCTCCACAACCTCTCTGAGCAGCCTGGCACAGGCCTCCACCAGCCTCACCCCACACAAGCTGCTCCTGATGCCACCTCCTGCCTGCCACTTGCTGCCCCTTGGCACCACTCAGCAGGTGCCAGCCCCCAGCCTCTGCCCCCCACAGCCCCTTCAGAGCATTGCTCAGATGCCCTCTGGGGCTGCTCTGCTCCACAGCTCTCAGCCCCACCAACCTCAGCTGCTCCTCACAGCTTCTCCACAACCTTCTCCAGCTTTGGTGTCCTCCTCTAGCCCTCAACCTCTCCCCAGCTCTGCCCCAGCACCACCAAGCCCTGGCCCTCAGCACCACAGCTCTGCCCCTTCCCAACCCCTCCAGCCATGGCCACTCCACCCCTGCCCTGCCCAAGCCTCCAGGGACACAAATTGCTCCTCAGGGACAACCTCAACCTGCCCTGCCCCAGCCTGAGGCCATCTCCTCTTGGCCCAGCCCTCAGCACCACACCTTCAGCCCCAGCTGCCTCCAAGCTGCTCTCAGCATGCCCAAGGAGGAGGAGGAGGAGGAGGAGGAGGAGGAGGATGGTGGTGAGGAGCAGCAGAGGCAGCAGCAGGGCACTGCTTGGCCACAGCCAGGGGTGCCAGGGAGCTGCAGAGCCCCACAAGGGCTCCCCTCAGCCTCCTCTGCTCCAGCCTCAACCCTCCCCCAGCTCCCTCAGCTGCTCCTCACAACTTCTCCACAGCCTTCTCCTGCTCCTCCCCAGCCTTGCCCAGCTTCAGTGCCCTCCTCTGGCCCTCAGCCTCTCCCCAAGCAGAAAGAGACTCAAGTTGTCCAGGTGGCATCAAGGTGCCCTGGTGGCCAAGGCAGCCACAGGTCTCTTGGAGTGTGGTTTCAGGAGAGGTTCTGCTGCTCCTCTGCTATGCCCTGCAGAGGTCACAGCTGCAGTGCTGGGGCCAGGTCTGGGCTGAGCAGCTGCAGAGGGCCCGGAAAGTGCTGGAGAGAGCCCAGGGGAGGACTCCAGCTGGAGCTGAGGAGAAGCTTCTCGGCTTTGAGGCCTCCAAATGGAGCTGAGGAGAAGCTTCTCGGCTTTGAGACCTCCAAATGGAGCTGAGAAGAAGCTTCTTGGCTTTGAGACCTCCAAATGGAGCTGAGAAGAAGCTTCTTGGCTTTGAGACCTCCAAATGGAGCTGAGGAGAAGCTTCTTGACTTTGAGGCCTCCAAATGGAGCTAAGGAGAAGCTTTGAAGCCTCCAGCTGGAGCTGAGGAGAAGCTTCTCGGCTTTGAGACCTTCAAATGGAGCTGAGGAGAAGCTTCTCGGCTTTGAGACCTCCAAATGGAGCTGAGGAGAAGCTTCTCGGCTTTGAGACCTCCAAATGGAGCTGAGGAGAAGCTTCTCGGCTTTGAGGCCTTCAAATGGAGCTGAGGAGAAGCTTCTTGGCTTTGAGGCCTCCAAATGGAGCTGAGGAGAAGCTTCTCGGCTTTGAGGCCTCCAAATGGAGCTGAGGAGAAGCTTCTCGGCTTTGAGGGCGTCAAATGGAGCTGAGGAGAAGCTTCTTGGCTTTGAGGCCTCCAAATGGAGCTGAGGAGAAGCTTCTTGGCTTTGAGACCTCCAAATGGAGCTGAGGAGAAGCTTCTCGGCTTTGAGACCTCCAAATGGAGCTGAGGAGAAGCTTCTTGGCTTTGAGGCCTCCAAATGGAGCTGAGGAGAAGCCTCTCAGCTCTGAGGGTGCCCAAGCCCTGGCCCAGGCTGCCCAGGGAGGTTGTGGAGCCTCCTTCTGTGGAGAGTTTCCAACCCCCCATGGGCCATGGTGCCCCTGGGCAAGCTGCTGTGGGTGCCCCTGAAGCTGCCTGAGCTCCAGAGGTCCCTCCCCAGCACCACCAGCAGCAGGTTGAGGTGATGTGGGGACACAGCAGCCTCATGCTCAAGCTTTGCTCCCTCTCCAGAGTTGAAGTTCACCACCAGCTGGGGGGATAAAGACCTCAGAGCTGCTGGAGATGTCCTCTGCTGGAGGGCTCTGCCCTGCACCCACCTGCAGGACATAAGGATTGATCCCCAGGGTGGAGGCAATGTGGGTGGAGGCAGGCACAGCCTCCTGCTCCTCTGCCAGGTTGTCTTCTCCACCAAGCTCCTGGACAGGCTCCTGGGTGATGTCTGCCATGTCACTGTCCAGCTCCACCACCCTGCCCAGCTGCTCCACCTCTGGGCTCTGCAGAGAGAGGAGAGAGGTCACAGGGCAAGAAGCAGCAGCAGAGGTCTGCCCCCTGGGTGAAGAGTCCATGATGGGTTCAGAGGCCACAGCTCAGTCCTGGCTCCTGGAAAGGACCCAAAGAGCTCCCAGAGTGAGGCTCACAACATCCCAGGGGTTGGAAGGGACCCAAAGAGCTCCCAGAGTGAGGCTCACAACATCCCAGGGGTTGGAAGGGACCCAAAGAGCTCCAAGAAGGGACCCAAAGAGCTCCCAGAGTGAGGCTCACAACATCCTAGGGGTTGGAAGGGACCCAAAGAGCTCCCAGAGTGAGGCTCACAACATCCCAGGGGTTGGAAGGGACCCAAAGAGCTCCAAGAAGGGACCCAAAGAGCTCCCAGAGTGAGGCTCACAACATCCTAGGGGTTGGAAGGGACCCAAAGAGCTCCCAGAGTGAGGCTCACAACATCCCAGGGGTTGGAAGGGACCCAAAGAGCTCCAAGAAGGGACCCAAAGAGCTCCCAGAGTGAGGCTCACAACATCCTAGGGGTTGGAAGGGACCCAAAGAGCTCCCAGAGTGAGGCTCACAACATCCCAGGGGTTGGAAGGGACCCAAAGAGCTCCAAGAAGGGACCCAAAGAGCTCCCAGAGTGAGGCTCACAACATCCTAGGGGTTGGAAGGGACCCAAAGAGCTCCCAGAGTGAGGCTCACAACATCCCAGGGGTTGGAAGGGACCCAAAGAGCTCCAAGAAGGGACCCAAAGAGCTCCCAGAGTGAGGCTCACAACATCCTAGGGGTTGGAAGGGACCCAAAGAGCTCCCAGAGTGAGGCTCACAACATCCCAGGGGTTGGAAGGGACCCAAAGAGCTCCAAGAAGGGACCCAAAGAGCTCCCAGAGTGAGGCTCACAACATCCCAGGGGTTGGAAGGGACCCAAAGAGCTCCAAGAAGGGACCCAAAGAGCTCCCAGAGTGAGGCTCACAACATCCTAGGGGTTGGAAGGGACCCAAAGAGCTCCCAGAAGGGACCCAAAGAGCTCCCAGAGTGAGGCTCACAACATCCCAAGGCTTGGAAGGGACCCAAAGAGCTCCAAGAAGGGACCCAAAGAGCTCCCAGAATGAGGCTTACAACATCCAAGGTTTGGAAGGGACCCAAAGAGCTCCAAGAAGGGACCCAAAGAGCTCCCAGAGTGAGGCTCACAACATCCAAGGGTTGGAAGGGACCCAAAGAGCTCCCAGAAAGGACCCAAAGAGCTCAGTAGAGAACTGCTGAAGAGCTTCAGGAGCTTCTCAGCTGGCTCCAGGATCTGCTCCTCCTCCCTCTGTGGCCCCCAGCCCTGGCTCCAGATCTCCTCCACCTTCTGTGGTGGCTTTCCAGCTGTGAGGTTCAAGCTCCTCCTGTCCTACCTGAGCTGGAGGAGTTGGTTTGCCATTGAGAGTCATCTGCTGGGGTGGGAGAAGACCTGGAGGGGGCACAGGAGTGGTCTTCAGCTTCTTGGTGTCCACCTTGGCAGTTTGATCTTCCTCTTCCTCATCTGAGTCCTGCAGGCCATACTTGGAGAAGTGAGCAACCTGGAGGGGGAAGAGGAAGAGAAGGACACAAGAGGTGTCAGGAGCCACTTCTCAGACACCTCCAAAGGTTCCCCAACCCCTGGAAGAGCTTCTGGGGATGGCCCTGAAGGACCTTGAGGTGAGCTGGAAAGCTTTGAGGTGGACCAGAAAGGGCTTTGGGTCATCTGGAGGGGTTTAGGTGGTCCCTAAAGGACCTTAGGACATCTGGAAGGGCTTTGAGGTGGCCCCAAGAGGGCCTTGGGACATCTGGAAGGGTTTTGAGGTGGCCCTGGAAGAGCTTTGGGTCATCTGGAGGAGTTTGGGTGCTCCTTAAAGGGCCTTGGGTCATCTGGAAGGGTTTTGAGGTGGCCCTGGAAGAGCTTTGGGTCATCTGGAGGAGTCTGGGTGGCCCTTAAAGGGCCTTGGGTCATCTGGAAGGGCTTTGAGGTGGCCCCAAGGGTTTTGAGGTGGCCCTGGAAGAGCTTTGGGTTATCTGGAGGAGTTTGGGTGGTCCTTAAAGGGCCTTGGGTCATCTGGAAGGGCTTTGAAGTGGCCCAGAAGAGCTTTGGGTCATCTGGAGAGGTTTGGGCAGTCCCTAAAGGGCCTTGAGACATCTAGAAGGGCTTTGAGGTGGACCTAAAGCACCTTGGAGTGAGCTGGAAAGCTTTGAGGTGGACCAGAAAGGGCTTTGGGTCATCTGGAGGGGTTTGGGTGGTCCCTAAAGGGCCTTAAGACATCTGGAAGGGCTTTGAGGTGACCCAAAAAGGGCTCTAGGTGGCCTCTACAGGGCCTTGAGGCATCTGGAAGGGCTTTGAGATAGCCCTAAAGGACCCTGGGGTGAGCTGGAAAGCTTCAAGGTGGACCAGAAAGGGCTTTGGGTCATCTGGAGGGGTCTGGGTAGTCCCTAAAGGGCCTTGAGTCATCTGGAAGGGCTTTGAGGTAGACCTAAAGCACCTTGGAGCGAGCTGGAAAGTTTTGAGGTGGACCAGAAAGGGCTTTGGGTCATCTGGAGGAGTTTGAGTGGTCCCTAAAGGGCCTTGGGTCATCTGGAAGGGCTTTGGGGTGGCCCTGGAAGAGCTTTGGGTCATCTGGAGGAGTTTGAGTGGTCCCTAAAGGGCCTTGGGTCATCTGGAAAGGCTTTGGGGTGGCCCAAAAAGGGCTCTGGGTCATCTGGAAGGGTTTTCAGGTGGCCCTGGAATAGCTTTGGGTCATCTGGAGGGGTTTAAGTGGTCCCTAAAGGGCCTTGGGTCATCTGGAAAGGCTTTGGGGTGGCCCAAAAAGGGCTCTGGGTCATCTGGAAGGGTTTTCAGGTGGCCCTGGAATAGCTTTGGGTCATCTGGAGGGGTTTAAGTGGTCCCTAAAGGGCCTTGGGTAGCTGGAAGGGCTTTGAGGTGGCCCCAAAAGGGCCCTGGGATATCTCAAAGAGCTTTGAGGTGGCCCTGAAGAACGTTGAGACATCTGGAAGGGTTCTGAGGTGGTCCCTAAAGGGCCTTGGGCGATTTAGAAGGGTTTGGGTGGCCTCAAAAAGGCTTTGGGTCATCTGGAAGAGTTCTGAGGTGGCCCTAAGTGGGCTTCGCTCCTCAGGACCAACCTCAACCTGCCCTGGCACAACCTGAGGCCCACCACTGAGGCCCCCAGTCAACCATGGAGCTCTCCAGCCCACCACTAAGCCCTCCACTGAGCCTCCGGAACACTATGGAGCCCACCATGGAGCCCACCAGCCAACCACTGAGCCCACCAGCCCA